>CM046837.1:42999823-43167323 GCA_025618425.1 Heliocidaris tuberculata
CCAAAGTGATATCCTTTTGGTGAAGTTGTGTGACTTTTTCCCCCCCTGACAATTGGAGTAAACTTTGTTACTGTTCAACCTGCGAATGGTGTCTTATCTTTGCCTCATATGCATGTACATGTACATGTATGCACTTGCACAGCTCATTGAGTCCTGATGATGGCCTGTCAAAAGTCGCTTTGCAGCGAAACCTTTCAAATAAAATACAAAAAAGAAGGAAAATCAATCAATCATAAATTTTAAATTTTTAAGCAGAAATTTTACATACATGAATTACACATGTATTGTTCTTCAATGCAGAATAAAGTAGGTCAACTTCTGCATGAATACAACATTTTTAAATATCAAGATTACATAAAACTACATGTACAATGTAGTGTACAACCTGGCATGGGACAGTGAAGTATATTAGGTTACATTTGCATTTACATGTAATTTGACCATTTTTAAAGTTTGCTATTGGAAAAACAAAATTGTTTGGGGTAAGACGAAGACGGTAAAAAAAATTCTTACAATTGGAAAAGAAAGAAAGAAAAAAAGCCAGAATGTGGTCTTTGCATAGTGCCATTTGCCCTTTAGATCCACTACAAAATCACAACATCAGTCTATATACTTTCCAAAAAAGAAGTTGATGAAAATCTAATCTACAAAGGGAAATACCGGTAATCAATCTACAACTACCTGTAATATTGAAAAATATACATATTAACATAAAACTGCAAAAGAAGGAATTAACCTCTGATCAGCAAAAACCACTGAAGGATGTCCAAACTTTGTAGTCGAACATTCGAACAATTCAGTTTCCTAGATACATGTACAGAGCAGTAACATCTAGAATCAATTACTTTTTGCAGTATGCAATTTTTTTTAGCAAATTAATATTAAGACAGATAACTTGATGGTTCTGATGTTGATAACAGCAAAAAGAATATCAAATTGTTCTCAAGACTATGTGTTTTACATGTACAAATTTCCTTTTGTAAACTACAGGGCCTATATTCATAAAACCCTACTACATTATTAAGCTAGTTGGCAGCTAATCTGCTCTCTAGTTGTCAACTAGGCACTATAGTAGGTATTCATAGGACCTTCCTACATTTAAGTTTTAGTTTGCAACTACAGTGTAGGCCCTATTCATACATTATATTTTGTAAAGCCTAGTTGGCAACCTAACTAAACGGTCCCTAGTCATCAACTAAAATCTATGTTAGTGGATCAAAATAGTATTCATAAAACCTGACCAGGGTTAGTTGGCAACTAAATTTCTTACAAAATTTAGTGTTGATGTAGAGTACTTTGAAATCACTAGTGGGCAACTATTCAATTCATCACCAACCATCGGAGGAACAACATGGTCAAAAAATTTCATAGAATTTGAAGAGATTTGTCGCAGGAAGTAAAGAAAGGGTATATTTCGGGACAGGAAGCATCTCAAAGACAAATTTAACAATGAATACATGGAACTGCTAAAGTGCTGTATAGTCAAGGATTGTAATTCCGAACAGATTGTATTACCGAACGTGTACAGTTAAGCGCCTAAAATGGGTTTTCACACGCGTGGGATTACGCGTATGAAAACCACACTATTGAAACAAAGGTTGTGTCTTTTTCCCATAGGTTTCACATGTTCGGAAATACAGTACCTTTTTCAAGGGACCAAAGTGCTGCATCGTTGGGAAGGGGTTCACTCGGAAGGGAATATCGTATTAAATCTACGTTGCCTTCTTAAAATTCCATCAACTTCTTTTTCTGTAGGACTTTGAGCATTCATTATGTAAGATTGACGGATATTCGTTTGATATTTTATTTGCTATCGTTGATTTTCTGAAAAGTGTTCAGACACTGGATCCACCACCATACATTTTCCATGGAAGATTATCTCAATATCTTTGTACAATTCATGATTAATTATTGAATAACTACCACCTCAAACAAAAAGAAAAATAAACCATTTTGTTTTTGTCACTCCGAAAAAAAAAAAAGGAAATCATTTCAAACTTGCTCCCTCTGAAATAAAGAATACAGTAATGTTTGCACTGGTGCATACATGTACATGTATGTATATCTCCTCACACATTTGCCTGTGACACATTTCTTTACAAGAAGAGACAGGGTGGAGTTATGGCACATACATGTACATGTACGTGTATACATGTACATGTAAGGAACAATATTATAACTTCACTGGAACTCGTCTGAAGAAGAAGGAAAGAAAAAAAAAGAAAAACAGAGAAAGACTGCATCAGAAAGACAGAAACAAAGAAAAAAATCTGACAGATAAAGAGAGAAAGAGAAATATAAAAGTAAAGAAACTGAGAAAAGCTAAAAGAAAGAGAAATTGAGAAGAAATACAGGAAAAGAAAGAAGAGAGAGAGAGAGAGAAAAAAAACAGATATAAAATGAAAGAAAGAGAGAAAGAATTGAAGGAATAATATGATGAAGAAAACAAGACTATAGCTGATTCCTGAATCTTTTTTTTCAAACCTAAACATACATGTACATGTACACTGAAGTAAAAGGGTATTGATCAGTGCCTGTTTATATTTTGTTAAGTAAAACTTAACTTATTGTCTGTATTGTCTGTGTATGCATTCTTCCCTCACTAATAAAATCTGTTCTTCTAAAGAGCACAGAATCCAATTCTCTAGTTCGCAACTAATCTCTCCCTATAATGTAGTTTGATACGAGCTGGCAAGGTCCTTAGTAAGGTTTTATTTGTAATAATTTAGAACTTTGGCAACTTAGAAGCTGGCATACATTTGTAGCTAGACATAAATTTTAAAGACTGTCAGTGCTGCACAATGAATTAAAAATATAAAGTAATTATTCGGAGTAATATACATGTATTCCACCCACGCTGACTCCACAAGAAGTCACACAATGGCTAGTTCCCAAAGTAGACCTACCTGTAGTTTATTTGGTTGGCCTACCAAATACAGTAGTTGCCTATTTGGTACTAGGGCCTAGTTGGCAACTGCATGTACATGTACATGTAGCTTATATACAGTAGTACATGTAATGGTTTTATGAATTATAGGCCCTGAACTCTATTTGTAGAAGATATACATGTAAGCAGAAAATCTGGTGAAACTAAAACCTTGAATTCTTTGGGTAACTCACTTAATTATTTATAGATGCTTACACTTTGTCTAATTAAAGGGAATTAAATCCTCGAACTACTCTTTTCCTGTATCTCAATCATGTTTAGAAGGAACAATTGGAAGTCAAATCTTAGGTGTGCAGACACATTTGATGCCTTAGGCAAGGCAAATTTATTATCACTAGCGGCGCGCTGCAGCCCGCCGCAAGTTTTGCAGCGCGCCGATCGTCCGCGCCGCTGGACGCCGCTGTCTCATTTTTTCCTCTTCCATGAACAGAGTGTGGAAAATATTATCTCATAGATCGGCGCGCCGCGGCCTCCCGCTGATCGTCCCGCCGCGGCGCGCTGCAGCGCAGCGGGTGGCTGTATGTGCGTGCTCATGCGGAGATGGTCTACAACTCGACGGTCCACATAAACTGCCAAAGTGATCGAAAAGCTCAAGCCAAGGGAAGAATTTACTCCGTGTCTTTTAATACTCTCTACCCATTTTGTACCAATTTAACTGTCAGGCTTTACACAAACATGTGAATAACTTACACAGACCACTTTGTATTATTTGTTTTCATGTTTGTTGATTGTTTCACGTATTAAACTGAATCGATCGCACCCAAAATATACCGTCTCAATTCTGTCTCTTTTGGAAAAAAAAAATCAGCAATGAATGGTCAGATCATGTCAGGAAATACACCACTCCCCAAATTATCAGATTTTCATCTTGCTATACTCTATCAATAATTATTAATTAAAGAGACAGTTCTGAGTTAGACTTGTGTGCTAGTGCTTACCCAACTCTCCAGAATATTTTCTTGATGCACAATAGCTTTGTTGTCTTCTTAGCTCGATAGGAATAGTTTTATCATTTTCCCACGTTAAGGCATTAGAAAACCACTTGCTCTTTCTGGTATAAGCACACCACGTAATACTATAGTGGTCATATTGACCACTACGCGGAACGAATGCAAAAATACTAGTCATTTTCTATCGCATGTACTTAAGCCCTTAAGGTATGGGGGGGAAAATTAGATAAATATATAAAATACTTCCTTTCAAATTCAGCTCTTTAAAATCTCACTCCTACCTTAAATGGCCATTAGGAAGAACTTCTGCTATTTCCAGAAAAATCCAAAGTCAAAATCATGTCCAAAACCTAAGAAATCCCCGCCAATTTTTTTCGCGATCGCATGTTGTTTTCCTGCTGCCGATGTTTTTAGACTAAATCGGCCAAAAAATTTTTGTCCACAACGAAACTCGGTATCGCGTGCACATCGATCTCTACGATCGCACACACGGAAAATCGGGACTTACGTGTGCGTGATAGGAACCGAACTTTTAACGACCGAATTTTTTAGCGGGAGATGTCAGCGCTCGCGGCGATCAGGAAAAGTACACGGTGACCTGCGATACCCCGTTTCGCCAGAAGTGACAGTAAATTACGGATTTCATTTTTGGAATTATCTTTTCCAACATCGGTGAGTTGAATTTATTGTATTTCATGAATATGTTGGTGTCTTTTTTTGTAAATTAAATGCCGATTATGAGTGAATGTTGGTGACTTTTGTGCAGTGGTGTTTTGAAAGTGTCGAGGTGGATGACTGCCTAGAGTCTACACACTAGGTATAGCAAAGTCGCTATGAGTGGGTACAAGTTCCGTTAAAAAAAAACCCTCATTGCTATTATGAAGTGAGTACGGTATCTCACACGACTGCGTTGATCCGATTCATCCACGCCACTCGTGTTCAGGAACAAGTCAATCACCCACGGCGTCTTTTTATTTAGGGGATCGGAACCCTACATTTATACTTCCAAACGTAATAAATGTGATAATCAATTTGCTTTTCATCAACTTCATTGTACATAAATGATTTATGCTTCATGTTTTATGTTCTTTCGAAACGGAATTAATATACTATTATCATGAATATCTTTTTTTGTTTGTCAATCATCATTGTGCAAACCTTTTCTTTAAAAATGAAATTGGTTGTTGAATTCAGAAATGCGCATGTCATCTGTGTACATGAATAATGCCCGATCCAATTTCCGTGTGGCATACACAGCACGAAACCCCGAGTGAATTTTTCTTGACATTCCCAGCTTTTATAATTTTTTTTTGACAGACACGAGTAGAAATATAATCTTGAATAGATTTTAATTGTAAGTTTGAACGAATGGGAAATAAAGGGGTCACAGTTGTTAAATATTTGATTAATTGCAAGCCTATGTCACATTGTAATCAGGGACGGCGCCAAGGATACTTTGATAGGAGGGGGGGGGGGGTAGACGACCTAGACGATCTATTTTTTTTTTTTTAATTGAACACGCTAATAGGGGTGAGAGAGTAAGACGACGCGGTCCACTCTTTTTGGTACTCACTCTTCTTTTAATTTCATCTTTATCTTCTTTCTTTCCCCCTTTTTTCTTCTAAGGGGTGGGGGCTGTCGCCACCTGTCCACGCCTGTAGCGCCGCCCCTTATTCAGTGTCATTGCAATTGAAATTTGAGATCATGTAATTTGATTCCACATGCCCTCTCTGCCAATGGAGCTCGTTGCCTCCCAGCAAACACAAAACGTTTTCAGAACGTTCACAAAACGTTTTTATTAGGTCCGCTACGTCTTCGTCTTTAATAAACGTTTACAAAACGTTTTTATTAGGCCCGCTACGTCTTCGTCTTTTATAAACGTTCACAAAACGTTTTTATTAGGTCTGGTACGTCTTCGTTTTTAATAAACGTTTAAAAAACGTTTAAAGAACGTCGAAGTTTTGACTTAAACATTTGCCGCAAATTCACACCCAACAAACACCAAACGTTTTAAAAACGTTTTTTTTTTAGGTCCGTAGGTCTTCGTCATTAAAGGAACGTTTGAAAAACGTTTTTAAAACGTCTAAAACAAAACGTTTCTTACCGAACGTTTTTAAAACGTTTTTTAAGCGTTCAAAAGTGGACCATGCATGTACATGATACAATCGATCATGATTCATGACTATTCACAAAAGTCCATAATTGACGAAAATCATATTTTAAAAAGGATCAAGAAAGAGAGCAATCTATTTTGGCAATTCAATTTGTGCTATAATGCAAAATGTACTTACATTAATTGTTATGCCCAATGCAATTTGAAGAGGTATTTATAGGTCAAAACTGATAAAATGTAATCTTCAACTATTTTTTTATGGTCATTGCCATCTGGTCCCTATATATAGAAAGACCTGCTAAGAATAATGTAGATAGGATAGGATAGGATATAGGCATAGGGTTGTTAGGATTATAGGAGGTTAGGATTAGGATTTTAGACCATTAGATGGATTGTACAGAAAGAGCTTTCACTTCAGGTTTCATTTCAGGTTTATATTATTATTTTTATTATGTCCACCAGGTTCAAAAGGTCTTCCGGGTTTCAAAACGTTCTAGAAAGGTTTTATGTACGTTCTGGAAGGGTTTTTTCGGACGTACTTAAAACGTCCGCCAGGTTTTATAAACGTTCTTTAACGGTTTTTTGGACGTTTTTTAAACGTCTGCCGGGTTTCAAAACATTCTAGAAAGGTTTTTCGAGAAACGTTTTATAAACGTTCATAAAACGTTTGCTGGAGGTTTTTTAAAGGTTCTTAAAACGTTTTTTAAATGTCCGTAGGTTTTCTGAAAGTCCTTCATTTAGAAGCAAATTTTCAAAGGTTTTTTTTTGTTTTTTAAACGTTTAAAAAACGTTTTAAAAACGTCCAATAAAAACGTTTTATGGACGTCCCAAAAACGTTTTTACGAAACGTCCAAAGAACCAACTTGGAACGTTTTTAGAACGTTTAGAAAACGTCCGATTGTTAGTTGGGCTAGTGACGCGGACTGTAGGGCCTACATATTCTCTGTCTTCAACCTTGAAAATGTAAACCCGAAACATTGGTTGGATTCTTTTGCTGCATCAGGGGCGGATACAGCTTTTTTCCAAGGGGGGGGGGGAGGGGTGACCCAACGACGATGCGGAGCATCGTCCACAAGCCGCGTAGCGGCGAGCCGATTTTTTTTTTTTTGTTGACCCACCGGTGCTTTTGTTGCTATTTTGAACCCTCGTAAGTGATGTTTTCCTGGCATCTACTAACGCAATGGAGACCATTGGATCTGGACATAATTATGATGGCGTTTTTCTATGCACATTAAATTTTTACTTGGCAGCCCAAGGGGGGTTTTAAACCCCCTACTCCCCCCCCCCCCCCCCTAGATCCGCCACTGTGCATGGAGCGTGAATTTTCTATGGTCATTTTATCATGAAACTTCCCAGTATCAGTTTTATTCTGGTCACCAATATTTTTTTTTTTAGGCTTGAAGTTTTAAAATCGATTCATTATTTTGGCGCTATAGGCGCGGAGCCGGGGGAGGGGTGTGGTGTATCTCAGAAAGCATAACTCCCTCCTAGTTTTTCCATGTAAAAAAAAAAATATATAATTTTGATTTTCGTTTGTTTTGGGTGGGCGGCTACTCTAATTTTTAATTGAATATAAAATTTCCACTTAATATGTTCAGTAATTTACACACAGATTAGATATCAATTAGAATTATATCAGTTGGAGTGTGACCACTTTATTTATGTCATAAAACTATAAGCCGTATGCTAAAGATTAGATTTTACTCTCTTTAAATCTGCATGTTTAAATGTATGAACAATGATAAAACAGAAGTGATAGTGGTAAAGCAGATTAATTTCATCTAACGAAATGCAGAGGTTAAAAATGGTTGAAGAATATATCATTATGATCCATAATTAAACCGTAGTACTAGTTATTCATTATTATTATTTTCAAAGGTAGGCCTAATGCAAATCAATTTGCTGGTATTGTCATCGCCCTGTTCAGATGTCATAAATACATGTAATTCAAAGGCAGACAGAGCAGACAGCCAGATGAGAGGGGCAGAGGGAATGATTATGAAAACTATGAAAACGATGAAAACTTGCCCATACCCAAAATACCTGATATTAGCAGTGTTTATGAATTGTCTGTGCGACGTGAGACTGCTTGTGCGGTTTGCCGACCACAAAACAGGTCAGAACTTGCGAATTTATACCACCTCGTTGTGTGCACCATGAGTGAACAATGGGCCGACTTGGTAATGCATGTGAGAGAGAGAGAGAGAGGGGGGGGGGGGGGGGGGGGGGGGGGTGGAGAGAGGAGAGAGAGAGAGAGAAGGGGAGGAAGGGAAGGAAAGGAAGAGATAGAGAGAGAGAGACAGACAGACAGACAGACAGACAGAGGGGCGGTATAGCAATAGAAATCTCAACAAAAAGGATTTAGTTTTATTTTTTTAGATAAACTTTGAACATTTTTCTGCTTGAACACTCTCGCCGCCTAAAAGTAAAATTGTTGCACATTTTGGTTCTCTGTCAAATCCATTAGCGATTCCAGAAAGGGGGGGGGGGGGAGAAAATGGTCATTTCTTGTTCACACAAATTCTCAACCGATGTGAGCAATTTTGATTCGCTTCAAATAACAGTTATATGCCCATCTTGGTTGTTATGCAGTTGAGGGAGCCAATGACGTCACCCACTATTTCTTTTGTATTATATTATCTGAAATATAAAATATTTTATTTTTTTCTTAGTTATAAAGTGAATCAAGGTTTGATTCCTCCTTGAAAATTATGAATTTACTTTTTGTGAGCTATTTTGATTCAATGAAAAAAAAATCCTTAAAAATGGCAAATATGAAGGAATAAATATTTCATATAATTATAACGAAGTTAAAATCAAAAAGTGAGAGTGTGACATCATTGGCTCTCTCATGTGACACCCGAGTTTTGCAATTGTTTTTGAAAATAAACTTAATTTCAAATGACATAATTTTCTATAAATCCGAATTTAAGGACATTTTCAGCAATATGCTTGTTTGATTCTTCTCTTTTGTTGGGTTGGGGGTTGGACTTGACCTTTAAAGTCACCAAAATGGTTATCAGACAACGGAAAGATTTGTCTTTTGTCTTTTGTCCTTGTAACCTTTGACCTATTTCTTAAGTTTGATGTTAACATTTAAATCACTTTTTAAATTTTCTTAAGATCGTTACAGAATGCCGGCCACCCTGAAAGAAACAAAATCATTTATTATTGCGCATGTCCGTTAGTTTCACGGCCCCGTAACTTTATGAATAAAGTTCAAAGGGCTTGTGTCATGTTCCTGAAAGAAAGAGAACCGTTTATGATATAATTATCGGAAGGATGTATATGTCTGATGTCTCCATTTGTTTAACGACCCCGTAACTTCATGAAAGTTCAAACAGCATATCATGTCTCTGCATGAAAGAAACATAACCGTTGCTGATATAATTATTGAAGGACATAATGTTCGATAATGTGTCCTTTTGTTTTACGGCTCGGTAACATTATGAATAAAGTTCAAAGAGCTTGTATCATTTTTCTGAAAGAAACAAAATTGGGAGGACGCATGCCTGATAATTTGTTCATTTGTTTCACGGCTCGGTAACATTATGAATAAAGTTCTAACAGCTTCTATATGTCTCTGAAAGAAACATAACCGTTGCTGATAATTATTGGAGGACACATGTCTGATAATGTACCCATTTCTTTCACAGCCCAGTAACTTTTATGAATAAAGTTAAAGGACTTGTATCATGTTTCTGAAACAAACAAAATCGTTTAAATCGTTTATAATTAGGAAGACGCAGTGTCTGATAATATGTCTGTTATTTTCACTTTCACGGCCCCATTACTTTATGAATAAAGTTCAAAAGGTTTGTGTCATGTTTCTGATAGAAGAAAAAAAAAAAAATTATTTATTTTTAAGCACAAGACAGATCAGTGACGTAGACACTTTATTTTCATCAAATGTTACTATTTTGTTTTCAATAATATGCGCATTAAGAGTAAGCAGCAATGTCAATCAGTAACGATTCAATGGCATGACGAAACAACATCCTTCCCCTTTCTTTTTTCTTTGATTGCAGTGGCAGTGCTGGCAAGGTGTATTGTTTCTGGCAATTTAACGCTTATAATATACTAACTACAAGTTTGTTTCAGATTTATATATAAAATATTTGCATTGATAACTTACCAGTTCATTGTTGATTGCATGAATGTTGAGTTTGACTTTGAGTCTTTGTTGGACTTCGTGCTCGACAAGATCCTTTCACTACCGTTCGTAGTGGCAGTTCTGGCAAGCTGTATTATTTCTGTTAATTTGAACGCTCGTTATACTAACTACGAGTTTGTTTTTATATTTATATTCGAAATTGCCATTGATATATTACCAGTTCATTGTTGATTGCAGGTTCTTTACTTTTTAGTTTGACTATAAGTCTTTGTTGGACTTCATACTCGATGAGATCCTTCTACCAGTTATACAGTACATGTTAATTGGCTTATTTAAAAATAAGCCAATAAAAATTCCAGATAAAAATTACTGTCTTGTTCAAGGCGGGATTTTGTTCAGTCTGAAATTCTGAAATAATTCCATGGTAATTATTTTCATGCTTCCTACGAAACTGCAACAACGGTGATGAGAGCAACATGTTACAATTATGCAGCAACCAACAAGTGTACTGTCGTAGCACCGCGCACCTATTCGTTGAGACAAGGTATAGTTGAATTTAAACGTACCGTACAATTTTTTTTACGTAGTCATTCAGCTAGCAGAATTATGTAAGGTAGCCTTCTGCGATTTAAGAAACTTGGCCACTTTTCCCCCATGCAGTTCAATTTTCTGCAATTAACTTGTTAGACTACTAACTTCTTTGTTTGCATGATTCAATATTTTCAGTTAAAATTTGGGGCACTAGTGCTCTTTCATATGTGTTCTGCAGAAGCGTCAATTTTTCGTTTTTATTTATTTGCACTTTTTGTTGGTGTTCTGTGCCCTGTAACATAAAAGATACAATCAATCTTACGATTGATATCAATCGTAAGTCTATGGCAAACCATGCACTGAAGAGTTACAATTGATCATAAGATTGATTGTATAGGCTTTATGTTACAGGCCCCTGGTGTAATTTAATTTGCGCTTGCATTCAGGTTTGAATATTTCGCCTAAAACTGTTGGATAAATTATTTTTTTTTTTGTAAAAAAAAATGCGATAAGCAAATTCCAATGTATTTATAAGGTAATTCCTATCAATACAAAATATTTACAAGAAAACAAAAGAGAGACCATAAGACTAGAAATCTTTAAGATGCCTTTCCCTACTGAACACCTCCCAACTTACAGTTACCCGCTCGTTCTTGATATACTGAACAAAGACTACCGCATAATTATGGCAAGCCTTTTGTGTAAAAAAAAAATCAATAAACTCAGTCTACTGGTGAAAAACTTAGTTTTTCGCTCAATAAACTAAGTTTATCACTTGATAAACCATGTTTATCGCTTTGAGTTACTTAGTTTTTCACTGATAAACTGATTATTCAGTGATAAACAGAGTTTTTCTCGATAAACTAAGTTTATCGCTTGAAAAACTATCACTTGATAAACAGAGTTTATCGATAAACCTGATAAACTTAGTTTTCACCGATAAACTTAGTTTTTCTCGATAAACTATGATTATCGAGTGAAAAACTAAATTTATCTCGATAAACTCAGTTTATCGGCGATAAACTAAGTTTTTCAGTGATAAAAGAGTTTTTCTCGATAAACTAAGTTTATCGCTTGATAAACTCAGTTTATCGGTGAAAAACTAAGTTTATCGTCGCTAAGTTTTTCACTGAGTTTATCGACTTTTTATACAAATGGTTTGCCATAACCGCTTACCAAGCTCGCTTGAACACAAACTGGTACCCAAATACCTTTAGAGCTCATTTGGCGGCCTTCAGAACTAGGCTGGTTTATACGTATTCTTATTTCAGGCTTCAAGGACGATGGGGAACGACCCAGCAACTTTTATTAGACTTTTATATTCAGTTCCATGTTCTCGCTGCATGTCTCTTTTCCCCTTTTCTTTATACACAATGCACTTTTTTTTTCAACTCTGTCTTTCTGGTCCTCTTTATCTTTATGCAGACCAAACCAGATGTCCATTCCAACGCAGTTGACAGCAACCGAGATGGATGCATACTTCACCTCTCCATGCACACGAAGTTACCAATGTATCCTATAGGATCGACCCTCCTGACTATACGGCCGATAAACAGACAAATTACACACAAACACAAAGAAACAAGTTGGATGACTTGAAGTGAAAGAAAAAAATCGTCTGCATTTTTTTTTCATTTGAATTAAACTGTGAAACCATGCTTTTTATAATATATGATGGGGAGCCCCTTGTCTGCGCATCTAACATTTCACTTGAAATTGACAAGCTTTTCCTTTGGTATTCTTCTAATGACTGACCTCATTTTAATCCTCATATCCTAGAGTGTAACTGTGCCGAAAATCTGATTAAAATTCGAATATAAAATAGAATCCACCATGTCCACTATCCACACACACACACACACACACACCATGGCATGGCCTATGTCAAAGTCGTCTACGTTGTATGTCTGGGATACGGTAACCTCTTACGCACAGGTCACACCTTTGCGTATACTCCTGCGTATTGCTGCGCTATGTGGCGTATATCAATACGCAGCTGTACCCAGCAATGAGTGGCAAATTTGAAGACCTGTAGCAGTCACACTATTGCGTACATGTATCTAGCTCGCAGGCAGCTCATATGCCGCTCGTTGCCCATGGTTGCCTATTACCATGCTACAGCTCGCTGTTGCTCATAGCCATACGATTCAATATGCAGTTTTCTCGCCATGTTGCGTACATGTACATGTATGTACATGATGTAGCTCGTTCTTTGTTCGTTTGCTGCTCGCTAGCTGCTCGCACCAGGTAGTCTCGTTGCGTCTCACTGCGCAGCTACATGTATAGGCAGTGACACGCGCTCCAAAAAAGAGGTGCGTATGATTGGTATACCTGCGCCAAGCAACTCACAGGTTGCCACTCATATCCGCTTGTAGGTGATTTGACATGCGATTGCTTGCGACAGTTTAGAAAATTCTATAATTAGCGAGCGACTAGTGCAGGCCCATGTGCTAGTCTGCGTATTGAGTATTTACATGTAGTGAGCACGTTCATTGCACTTTATTGCATATGACTACCTACATGTATGTCTATGTTCGGGCAATACGCAAGCCAAATACGCAAAGGTGTGACCCTGCATTAAAGGAGAATGGAACTCACCAAATATTAGCTGATAATCATGCGGGAAGTTGTCAGCCTGTTAAAAATATCTTGAAAATACTCCTATAATATTACTCAGTAAGGTGAACAAGCTCTTTTGCAGATTCCTTGCTAGATATTATCCCATGGGGGCTGCCATTTTGAAAAACTGTGATATGGGCAATTCCATGAAAAATGTTACCCAAGGGTGAAAAAAATGAAAATCAAGGAACAAATTTGTTTTACCCTGGAAAGTATTCAGGAAGGGTCATATCAAAATGATATTATGTGGCCAAATTCGGAATACACATTTTTTTTAGCTATTGAAATAAAGTGTTTGTTCAAAGAGATCGCAGTAAAATTCAGTGTGATTTGCATGTATTTCTTCTAAAGTGTCAACACAAAATGACTTTCAGGTAATTATTCTTATGCTATGATTAAGCTGAGGACTCATTATAACATCATCCTGCTGGATATCATAAGAAAATAATTCTTTTCTGAAAAATGGCCATTACAAATTTTTTCATTTCCATCTTGCTCAAAGAGTAATGTCCGTAATGTTATAGATCTAAAAGTTTTTATAGCACATTGTGTTTTGGTCCAATTTTGTTCTAAATTCAAATGCAAAGCTAAAATGTGATATCACACAACATATCAGAGAATTTTTTGAGAATTTGAATAATTCATCAGAAAGAGCGTTACGGACATTACATCACCAATGCGTTACGGACATTACACATTTTTAGCACAAGTATAGCTGCATATGATTGCAGGAAATAGTTTGGATTCTACACTGCAATATTGATATCTGTCATAAATGGATGCCCTGGCCATTACAATAACACAGGGCTGTCAACCCTCCTGCATTTGGAGGGAGTCTCACGCTAATTCTCCCGCCGTCCTTCCAGCGTCAAAGCGAGAGACTCCCGCCACGACGCCCTTCCTCCCGCTCTCCCGCCAAGCATGTAAATCTCCCGCTTTATGAAAAAACCTCCCTCCAAACGTGTAAAATGATAGCTTGTCAGAGATTTTTGGACTTTAAAAGAGACCCCAAAATGCTGAGGACCTTTTTTTTTTTTTTTTTGCTTGTCAGAGATTTTTGGACTTCAAAAGAGACCCCAAAAATTGGAGGGCAGGCGAGAGAAAAAAAATCACGAATCTCCCTCCAAGCAGTTCCCCAAAGTTGACAGCCCTGCAATAACATTAATTTGGGACATTTCCTCAGCAACAAATTTCACTAATTTTTGGACTAATCCTCTACAATCTTGTTATCTACTAGTATGATGGGGGACCTAAAGCTACTCACTTTGTTTCCAACAGCTAAAAATTTATTTTTAAAATTATAAATGCAAACTTTCTTTTATATCTTGGTTCTACATGTACATACTCTTAAATTAAATCCCTGATAAAATTACAACGTATCAATAACATTAATTTTCAAGTTGATGTCGATACCCAATGTCGAATTTGGTCGACAAAATGAAAGGGTCCTAAAGCTGCGCACACGTAATAAATGAATGCAAATCTTGATTTTGAAGCTTACGGATGTGAATTTCACCCCGATTTTCAAATAGTGATAATGTCACAGAAATAAAGGAAATTTACTCATTCTTTTTGGCAAACATAAATGATAATATCGTTGCTCAGTCACATCAAAAGTTAGGAGCATTGTGCATATTTTCGGGGTGCGTAGCTTTAGGACCCCCTGCCATACTACTGTCCCTGCCAATCACTCTCTGATTAAGATAAGACTCTCTCAGGCATGGCTGCAAACTATGTGTAACAGCAACAGCTTAAATTCAATTAGAATAGAAGTTGTTTATTAGTGTAGAGTTATGCTCAGCCATAAGTATAGATGTGAATGAAAAATGTAATGTCTGTAACGTTTCTTTGATATTACATTTTGAGTTATTATGAGTTTGAATATCATTATAGAAAGTAAAAAGGCTGATCTACATGTCATTTATAATGTAATGTAGATCACCATTCCATTGCAGACATAAAATAAATCTTTTAGATTCCAATATAATAGAAAAGTAAATAAACTAATAAAGTAGGGGTCTATACCTAACAAATAGTCCTCAAATTGGCAACTTGTAAAATAAAAGAGCTCATGAAAGTGCTATGGTAGCATTTTGAAATGAGTACGAATTACCATTCAGGTGAAAAGAATAAAAAATATCAATACAAGCATGTGACCCCTACTACTTAATGAAAGTGGACAGATGTGCAATGTCCGTAACGCCACAATCATGGCTCTAAAGGGTACATTTTTCATCTGTTTCACTAAATTTAATTTTATTCTAATGTAACATTTCTTTACCTTTCAAGTTATGGGTAAATTGGTCTAACTGTGTGCTTAAACTCACAGACTTTTCAATGAATGTATAGGTATGCAAAAAGTCATGTCCAAAAAATGTAATGTCCGTATTACTGCAAACATTATATGCAGTAACTACAACATGATGTGCTAAAATGGATTGAAACTTTCACTGTTTATAATTTAGGGTCATTTGTTTGTGATTCCATTTTATGAGCTCAAAATAAAATTGTTGTGTTATCTAAATGACCTTTTGTGGTTGCAAAAATTATCTGAAATGTAATGTCTGTAACGCTGGAACTGCGCATATCATAGTAGTAGTAAATATCCATTTATGTATTACACAATGTGTGATTTCACGCTTGGTGTTGGTGTTTGGGGTTAGTGTTTATTTCACCAGTAGTCTTCATTCAAAGTGTAATTTTACAGGTGTTATGAGGTAGTATGTTACATGTATATCTGTAATTAAATCTAGGCCAACATTTAGTCTAATGTTCGATCTAGAGCACACGGAAAGGAACTACATGTACCTTTGCTTTTTAAAGGGGCACAAGGAGTGAATAAAAAATCCTAACTACATGTAGATTTTTTTTACAGATAGATTTGATGTGTTAGATATTCTGCAGTAAAAGACCCAGAGAATTATTAACTACATGTAGGATGAGCTCTAAATCAAAATCACAATACAAAAGTCTAGCTTCATTAGCTATCCCAGCATTTTCTGCTGCAAGTGAGAAACTCGAGTGAAATTAAATCTAAACTTATTGTTTTTATCAATACTATCCCTTTCTGTGAAGTTTCTTACCGGTCTCTAGATCAAATAAGGATTGCTTTTCGAATTTAATACAGGACTGCTCATGCAATTTTACGATATTCTAGACTAATAATTCAGTAGTTAAAAATAATTTCTTTTTCTTTGTTAAGAACGGTGCTGACGCCATTACCAGTGTTAAGCTATCAATATGCTTTGTTAGGATATCGGTATCGGCTCCTTAATCTGTACAGCGGTGTTGGAGCTTGATTATAGGAGAATTTTTGCTCTAAACACCAACATCAAACACCAACACTGAGCATGAAATCCCCCAATGGATATGGTGTACTATGAATAGCTACATGTATTAACTTGTAGGATGGGGGTTGTGTGTCCGAACACGTATAACAAAAATTAGCCTGTCAATTTTGTCGTCAGATTTTACGAAAAATATGCATCAGGTAACACTAAAATCAGGGAACATTTGCAAGTCACATGATTTTCAACCTTTTTTCAACAATTTTCTGTCTAGAAATGACCTGTCCGGATAACCAACCTGTATGGACACACAATGCCTGGGTATACAACCAAAGCCACCAATGCAAAATGGCAGCCAACTTGGTACCCCAACTTTCCCACGGGTGATGTTGTGAATGTATGGAGCAGTTGTATAGAGGTCTTTGTCGCTCTTTTGAATAATTGACAAACCTTTGTCTAACCAAGCAACAACTTGTGCATGCCAAATCCTGCTTAACAAAAGAAACCCACCTACATGTACATGTATGAAACAGGTGAACCAAATATCTTGACACAATGTATAAACAGCATAAAACTCCCTTCATTTGAATGTACAGGTACATGAACATGATTACAAAAATGGTTTATTATGAGAAAATCCAGTGTTATGCAATCCACAGGTGATCATGAGTGTCATTGTAGCTACAGTAGTGTACAGGTCAGTGGTTATCTCACAAATAACACTGCTCTGACATTACTTGTGTAAAGAAAATGGCAGTCCCCATGGGATAATGTCTACCAAGGAAACTGCAACTTTTTGGGACCTCGTTTTCCTTCTTAAAGGAGAATGAAAGGTCCCCAAACTTGTATGCACTTTTAACAGAAGCAGAAAAATCTTAGAAGCATATTACTGAATGTTTGAGGAAAACGGATAAAGAACTAGAGATGTCCACTGCCGCGCAAAGCGAATGTATCCACCGGCACTGGCAGCGATTTTTGCGTCATCCTTTTGTTCGGAGGAGAGACAAAGAACCTCCCCCCTCCCCTCCCTCAAACAAAATGATGATGTACATGTACATGTACATTGTAGAGATCGCAACCAGTAGCCCGGACTATTGTCAATTACACTAGGAGCAGCATCACCAAAACAATATGTGTGTAGGTAGAGTATTTGCATCTATATAGAAAATTTGAAAGGAATCTGTCAAGAAATGTGACCTGCAGAGCGCACACAAGATCTCCACTAAAATACATGTATGCCCTTTGATCCTGTCACTGGGGGCAACATCACCAGAAGTCTAGAGTAAACTATGATGGACCTCCATACAAAAATCAGTCGAAAAATGTGACCACCAGAGTGCATGCAAGACAGCAACCAAAATATGACATTTGACCCTACATGTATAAAAAGCAGAGTACTGGAGGCAGCATCACCAAAGACCAAAGATGTGTAGAGTTTACCAAGACACACCTCCATACAAAATTTGAAAGAAATCCATCAAGAAATGTGGCAGTTAGAGCACACAAAAGACATAAGACCTTTGACCCTATAAAAGATGGAACAATGAGGGCAGCATTATCAACAAGTATAAATTTGTAGATTGTAGCAAGATAAGATACATACATGTAGATCTCCAAACAAAATTTGAAAGGAATCCATCAAGAAATATGGCCTACAGAGCACACACAAGACATCATCCAAAATATGACCTTTGACCTTATAAAAGACGGAACACTGGTGGCAGCATCACCAAAAACTAAAGATGTGTAGATTTTACCAAGATACACACTGTACACCTACATGTAATAACAAAATTGGAAAGAAATCTGCCAAGATATGTGGCAGTAAGAGTACGTGCACAAAAGGGACAAATGACCTTTGACCCTACAAAGGATGGAACAATGAGGGCAGCATCACCAAAACTTACAGGTGTTTAGATTATACCAAGATACACCTCCATACAAAATTTGAAAGAAATCCGTCAAGGAATGTGGCAGTTGAGCGCACACAAGAATATGATGACGTGGCGGCGGCGGCGGCGTAACGCTGCTGAATCCAAAGTATCCTCCGGCAGAATGCCGGAGGATACAATAAAAAAGTTATGAAGATTTTAAAAACCTAAAATCGATAAATGAAATTGGCAACATACTCATCATGCTAATGAGATGCTATGACGTTTTTATGCTCTCTTTTTATAGGTAATAAATAAGAAAATTGTAAGATTTCAGCTTTTAAACAACAAAAATTCAAACAACATTGGCCCGTATTCTGATAGCCGGGTTTAACTTAACCCCAGTCTAAGTGTGGTAATAACCTTGGTCTAAGTCGCCATATTTAACCCCAGGCTAAAATTTGGTATTCCGATAGCGAGGTTTAGTTTAACCTCAGTCTAAGTGTGGTAATAACTCCCTCGAAATTTAGACTCGCGCAGGGGGTAGTTTAAGTCGGGTTTAACTGTGTCGCGTAGCCAGAACGCTGTAGAGTGTAGGCATAGGCTGCAGTATAGCGTGATCTCGGTTAGTGTAGCGAAACGAAATTCTCGCGGACCTGGCACGAAAAGGTCGTTTACCGGACATAGTCTAACGTTGGACCCTAAATTACTTTTATTTCTTGCAGCGAAATTGCCTGCATTTGAGTCCAGATCTTCCAAAAGGAGGCAATTTAACAAAATGTTGAAAAACAGATACATCTAGTCATACAGTAGATTATTCTCAACAAATTTTAATTTGCTTTTTTTTATGCGTGTGTGTGTAGCGAGTAACGTTACCGTACCGTAGATCTAGTCGTATATACTTAGATTAGAGTTTTTGTTTCTTTTAGTAGATTTCTATCTAGATTCTAACTAAAGTTAGATCTAACTGTTAACGTTAGACCTTGTCTAGATCTAGATCTAGATCTAGTAACAGTTAACTATCAGCCTAGTCTCTAGATCTACCTCAAACGTTACCGTAGATCTAACGTTTGATCGATTTCCAAGTGATGTTTTAACGTTAGGTCTAAGAGTAAGACTGAGTGTCGGTAGACCTGTCCAGTAGACTAGACCGAAAAATCAATCTTAGAGTCTAGATCTACACATGTAACAGTTAACGTTAGATCTAACGTTAAAAGTTGGGTCCTATGTCTAAGTTAGGTGTAACTTGTTAAAGTTAGATTAAACAATAGATACGGTACTAACTAGATCTAGATCTAGTTTGTGATGGACAAGTTTATAGTTATAGATCTAGAGCTACTATAGTCTATAGTATTAGCTCGAGAACTTTCCAAGATGTCACATCAACCATAGATCTAGTCATAGATCTAGATCTAACTCATTCTAACTATCTAAGTTAACGTTGTCTTAGAGTACATGATCTATTCCTTTTCAATTTGTCTTAATATGAAGGGATTAAACATAGCCTAATTAGATTTACAAGTAGATCTAGACCTAACTTCTCTTTAGCTTAGCACCAAAAAAAAAAAAAAAAAGGGCATATAATTTCCTGTCATGTGATACCAAATTCATTTCAAACTGCTAATGGATCACATTTTTTACTTTGTTTGAAAATAACCTGTGCGCTAAAAAAAAATGCGTCCATGTTTTGTGCTGATTATTTAGCATAAAAACAGCTGACAGATTTGACCATGTTGACCAACAAAGTAAACGTTAACTTGTTAGACCTAACTTTTTTTAGCTCGAATTTATCAAGTGATAAACGGTTTTCTACTCACCAATTTTTTGAGGCATTATCCGTTGACTTAGATCTATATTCTTCAGATGATATAAAAATACAGTGTAGATCTTGCTAGTAAAAATTTGAAACTCGTAGACTGTCATAGCCTTAGGCCTAGCTAGCTAGTTAGCTTGCGTTATATATTCAGTATATGTAAATTAAATAGAGTCTAAAAATACATGTTGTAAGCCACCGAAAATGCGCTTGCGCTGCGCAGATATATGCGCACTTTAATTAAGCAAGCGTTACACACACGTACAGCGTATCACCGGGGCGAAGAAATAACCGTCCCCGGTGATGATGCGTGGACTTAAAAAGTGGCGTATACTACTGCAAAAGGCAAATAGCTAGGATATAAACGGCGTATGTCACCCCTTGTCACTCCCCCCCCCCCCCAGTTTGAAAGCCAAGAAAAAATAAATAAAATAGGCATATTTAATCAAAAAGAAATTCCATCCTAGATCTAATTTTTTTTTTCAATCTCTAGAAACAACTACAAAATGTACAATTCCGCCACTTCCCCTGTTTTTCATTAGGAAATCGTTGAATCAAACCTAATCACAGCATTTATAAAGAATTATAAAAGTTATGCAGGAAAAAACAAAACAAAACAAAACAAAATAAAAAGAGCATGTAACCGTCAAAAAGAGCATGTAACCGTCAAAAAGAACGTAGCCTACATATCGATACATAGATTTTCGGATTGCCACTATATCCAACAATAATTAATGCACAAGGTAATCCCCAGGGTAATCCCCTTGGCCTAGCCTTGACAAGTCGCGGATCTTCTATCCATCGCACGCGTTGTGAATATTCATGAGCAAATGAGCTCTACTGAGCATGTGCAGTAGATTCTCCATGGTAATTAAACCTGGGCGGGGCATTTAACCTAGGGTTAACTAAACCTGGCTATCAGAATACCAAATAGAGTTAAACTACACTTAGACTGGAGGTGAGGTCTAAGTGTAGTTTAGTTAACCTAGGGTTAACTTTAGTCTGGGGTTAAATTAAACCTGCTATCAGAATACCAGCCAATGTGTTTAAAATATATTGTGATGAATAATTTATGAACACCACCTACATGTACAATGTACAATACAGAAATCAAATTTTCTGAGATACACCGTACATTCAAGGAAAGTGGATTTTTACAACATAAGCAGTATAAGGCGATTGGAAAGTATAGCACATTTACATCACAACATCTCATTAGCATAACGAGGCAGTGTAAAATTAAAACTTCTTTCGGGAGGGCTACTTCGAAGTCCACCTACATGTACCGTGTTCAGAGATTTTAATGCACTACGACCCATGCGCAGAAATATTATTTAACGGTGGCTCTTTTTTCATTTACAATGGTTTTTTCAAGAGTTTCGGGGGCTAATCTCCCTTAGCCCCCGCTTATTTTTTTCACTGTAATGAGGGCATTGCCAATTTCAGATCTCCATTCATTTAGCGATTTTAAGATTTCAAATACATGTATTAATAACTTTTTTATTAGTTGTCTGTTTTTCCTCAGCCTTTCACTGATATGCTTTTTTGATTTTTCTGCTTCTATTAAAATGCATTACATGTATGTCGGGGGTTTCATTCTCCTTTAAATAATCAAACAGGAGTAATTTCAAGCGATTGGTAATAGGTTGACAATTATCTACATGTATGATTATCTGATAATGTTTGTTGCCTTTTATTCACCTGTACATGTATTCACCTCTAAATTGTAGGGGAGAGTGGGGTGAAGTGGGACAAGAATCGTGATTTGGCACTCTTCGCTTTGTAACTTCTAAAATATTCACTGTAGCCTCTCTATTTTTACTTGGTAAATAATATCAATAGTAGGCTACAAAACAAGGTATTCGACACAATCCCTATAATTTAGTTTTTATGCAAATAATCATTAAAAATGAGGTACTTGAACGGAGTGAAGTGAGACACCATGGAGGTGAACAGTAATGGGGTGAAGGGACAGTCAGGGAGAAATGGGAAACTCTTGAAAATGCTAAAATCACCTTTTTTTCTGGTAGTTGTCTAAAATAAGCGCTTGGAATGCTAAAGGTAATATATCACCTTAAAAAGACTTACTTAAGAGTCACTTATAAAGTTGATATTAAGATTCATCCCAATTAAAAAATATTCAATGTAATGATGAGTGTTTTGTAAATTTTAAAATTTTTAACCTACATGTATATTTCGACGGTTTTTGGTAAAAATAAATAATTGTTCAAAGAATTTAAACATTTAAAAAAAAAATTAGTTACACACATGTACGTTTGAAGTATTATGACTGATCTGTAAACAGAAATAGATTTCTTGGGCTTGCCTGGTAGCTAGAGCAGAACATAATTTATACAACATGCATTCTGACTACTGAAGTCCATTATCTCAAAGCAGGTTAATGCATATGCTCTGGAAATTTATCATCCATAAATTTGAATTAATTTGCTCCGTACATGTACGTCATAGAATCAAGAAAATAGATATCTATTTAGTAAAGTAGTAATTTTCAAAGAAACATAAAACACATTTTCGTTTTTAGTATACATACATGTATGTATATACAATGTATCTGTTAAATAATTAAAATCTCAAATGGGATTTTGTATCAGGAAGAAAGACAATTTTGCATTCGGATTAAAAATATCTTCATGTACACATTAAGAAAATGGCAGCTCCCAGGTATCACGAGCAAACCATAAATTTTGCTGAGAAAATCTTGATTTATACCCATTTTGTATATTTTAATGCAAAACTATGTAGGACAACAAGAAGGAATAGATTACATCTTTGAAAACATGTACATGTGGTCTATAAGCACATTTACATTTTGAGGTTAATTCCCCTTTAAATTCTTGTCCAAGAATATGATTTCCTCCACTCACAGAACCATCACTATGTCGGGCTGTGTCAATTTTGGCGGTGGTCACAACCTCTAAGAGGTAAAAATGTTCACCAATATAATCAGGACAATTTTGAGAAATACTTCCTTCTACATTTTAGGATAACAGAATATCTAATTTCATACCAGATTCTTAAATAGGATCTTTATCATCTTGATCAAGTGAAATTTTCAGGCTTGTTTTGGCTGGCGATCTTGCTCCTTTCCAGCACACATACATGTACAGTTAACCTTGCATAACTCGAAGTCACATAAGTCAAACTTTCCCTAAGTCGAATCAGTTTTTTTGACCAAACTATGCAAAACATGTGTTATTTACATTTCCTCAGTCGAATTTTGTGTTCCCAACAGATTCGACTTTTTAATAGGCAAAGTTAACTGTAGATCTATGTGCAAAATATCACACACTTGTTAATATGAGAGGCAATTCATTGCAGTACGAAGGTACAAAGTGCGAGGTTATCTACAATAACTTCGCATATATGTAGGGACACTGATTTTCCGTTTCAGAAAATCTGGAATTCCGTTTCAGATGGGCTGAAAAACGTCAATTCCGTTTTGCCATAGACTTTGTACACATGAAAAAACTAAAATTCCATTTACATAAGATTTGCATACAAACATGAACTTGTAGGGTACAAATGTTTTATTAAAGTTTCTAACATTACAGAGTCAGTTGAAATTCAGGTATTCAACTTGCATTTCATAATCATGACTGGATCAGAAATGAATCTTACAACATGACAAACCATGAAAATCTGTGTACCCAGGAAGCAGATTATTTCAACATGATGCACAGAACTCTTACGATTTCTGAGTGCTCACTCTATAGCGCGCACCGACGTCGACAAAAACTTTTCAGTCTTGGCCAGTATGGCCAGTGAAAAAAATACTATTCTGCTAGCGAGCATCGAAAGACGAAAATTCTGCTAAATCAAAATTTTATTTTTACTCAAAAATTATCTGCCAAGCAAAAAAACAAAACAAGGTTATCAGCATTTTGGGGGAGACATTTTACTGAAAAATTCTCTGACAAGCTAAAAAGAAAAAAAAAAAAAAAAAAAAAAAAAAATTATCAGCATTTTTGGGTGTCTTTTTACTCAAAAATTATGCTAAAATTCTCCTAAATTTTCTCAAATTATGCCTAAAGTTAGCATAATGCTATATGCTAAAGCGGTCAAAATTCTGCCAGAAAACAGAATTCTGCCAACTCTGGTCTCTGCCTCAGCCAGGCTCAGGCGCCGGTGTCATAATAGGCGATTTGTTCCGAGCAGGCGATTGGTTCCACAGGATCCAATCGACTGAATGTCTACCCGCCGATTGGATCCGCTTTGGTCGAGTCGATGCGAGTGTCATAGGCGATTGGTTCCGGCCAGGAGATTCGTTCCTTGGAACCAATCGACGAGATATTTAGCCGCTCATGCGATCCGAATCTCTATTGTGCTCAAGCATCATGTCATGGTAACACCCCTAAAGAAAAATGTACTCTTCTGGTCGCCTTTTGTAACCAATCAAAGTCCTCCAAATCAGCCACACCAACAGAACGGACGCTGTTGCCTATTTGATAATTTTGTATTATAGAAGAATGTACTCTTCGCGAATTTTGTCATTTTGACAGTTAAGGTGCAACAGTAAATACAACAATATAAGCTAGAACAGAATATACATATATGTATGTTTACCCTTTAATACATGAAACACATAGCATACTGGATATCATACATGCAGGGGCGGCGCCAGGGTATTTAAATAGGGGGGGGCAAAATGACGCGTAGAACGTCGCACGTCGAGGGTCTTGAAATAACAAATAGGACTATAACAGCTATGTCATAATTGCATGGCCTAGCCTTCTCTTCTCCATTTCCCCTTCTCTTTCTCCCTCCCCCCCTTCTTCTTTTTTTTTTTTGTCGTTGCTCGCTTGAAAAATGATAGGGGGCGGCCGCCCCCTGCCCCCCGTCCCCTGTAGCGCCGCCCCTGCATACATGTGACCTGTATTGTGAACTATTCAACTCCCCAGGTTTTAGTGACCAAAAAAAAAAAAGAAAAAAAAAAAAGAAAAAATCTTTGCTGGAAATAGAGAGTGAAACAAGATAAGCACATTTCTAGCTCTTACTATCTGTAAAGCTTTGTCTTTCAAAATTATGTGGTCCAATAATAACTACATCAAGTACGTATTGCATTTTTAGTGTAAAATACATGCCATGTTCCCCCATCAGCACTGGGACACACAAAAAAAAGGGTTAATGAAAAATGTTTGCTACACCCCCAAAATGCGATAACCCCCGTTTTTTGTGTGTTTTGTGTTTTTTTTGTTGTTGTTGTTGCTTGCCAGAGAATTTTGGAGGAAAAGTAGACCCCCAAAATGTGCTAACCTTTTTTTTTTTTTTTTGCTTGTCAGAAAATTTTCGGAGATTCCCCCCTCCCGTTACAAAATCCTGGATACGCCACTGCCCATCAGGCCATTACAGATGAACTTAAGATATGAATAAGCATATATAGTCAAGGATTGTAATTCCGAACAGATTGTATTACCGAACGTGTACTGTTAAGCGCCTAAAATGGGTTTTCATACGCGTATGAAAACCACACTATTGAAACCATAGACGTATAATAGATATTGAAACAAAGGTTGTGTCTATTTCCCCATAGGTTTCACACGTTCGGAAATACAGTACCTTTTTCAAGGGACCAAAATGCCGCGTCGTTGTGAAGGGATTCACTCGGAAGGGAATATCGTATTAAATCTACGTTGTCTTTTTAAAATTCCATCAACTTCTTTTTCTGTAGGACTTTGAGCATTCATTATGTACGTTTGACAGATATTCGTTTGATATTTTATTTGCTATCGTTGATTTTCTGAAAAGTGTTCGGACACTGGATCCACTACCATATACACTGTATACATCACTGGCGTAATGGTGGGGGGCTTGGGGCAGTAGCCCCCCCCCCTCAATTCTGCGCAAAGAAAAAAAGAAAAAGAAAAATAAAAGAAAAAGAAAGGAAAAAGAAATGAAAAATCGACTAGTCGTTTCGTTCCACAGGAACCCGGAACAGATCGACCATGACACCGGCTCTGGCAACGTTCGTTGTATCTCGCTGATGCACATGCGCATATGCACCTAAAAAGCTATGCATGCATGCATGCTATACGTAGGTATGCACGCACGGGCGCGCGCGCGAGGCCGGGGCCGCGCCGGGGCTGGCCGTGCGCGGGCCGGGGGATTCCCCCCCAAAAGAAGACGCTTACAACATATATAGGAAAGCCAGTACTAGTAGTGTACTGAAAACCTCGAAGGATCACACACAATTTGTAAGGGAATATGCATAAATATGCTGCTTAGAGATCTACTTACAATATCTCTGTAATCACCTGGCGATTCTTGAATGTATTTGCGATGGGATGGCGGATTCCTACGAGTAAAAAAGCGACGAATAATGTCTGACTTCGGAATCGTTTTGCACCCTTTGCTGGCTATAGCAGATTTTGTGTGGTGAAAAATGGCGACTGCGCCGTATATAGACGAGTGCATGCAGTGCAAGTGGCGCATGATACATGGTACAGCCTAGGCCTAGCGCCGCAACCCTTCTAATTCTTGTACGTCATAATGCAATCGAAGTATGTCGCACAATCGGGCGGCATCGCATGACGTCATCGGAATTTATACTTGCTAGACTAGTATAACTTGCACAGGCTAGGCGGAAGCGGACGGGGCGGACGGGATTCCCATGACTATAGTGTTACGTCATACCAAGGAGTAGTCCTGTATACATGGTATTCTGAAAACTGTGGTAACTTAAAATGTCCCGAAATAGTCAACCCATTTTACATATGACATTTGACCTCTTAAAGTTCCTTAATTAGACTATCCATGTCATTCACAAAAAGCTTGTCCGCTCGAACGAAGCCGACGGGTTTGGCCCCCAGAGCCCCGAAAGGAGCCCCCAAAGTCGGGTCGATTTCACCCCATCTAACATATGCGCCAAACTTTGTCAGAATTAAGGTGTATGACTATACATTACCAAAACACCATAACTGACAATATTTTCTGTCGGGATGGGTTGTCAGACTGCCCCTAAAAATTGGGGCAAATTTTCCCCCTTAAGGCCCATGGACCAAATTTTGCCAGAAGGAAGAGTTATGGGTGTACATTACAAAAATATCAAAACTTACAAACATTTCCATCGGGAAGGGGGTGTAACACGCCCCTGAAAAAAAACCACCAAAGTGCCCCTAAACCAAACTTTGCTGCCCCAAATACTCTGGATGGAGAGAAAAACCATCTGAAGGCATTACAACCTTAATAACTCCAAAGTGTCTCGTTCAATTCATGTTAAATTTAGGTAGTGCAATTTTGAGTATTGTAACTTTCTTGGGGGTGAAATTTGGTGTCAAATGATCATTTCAATAATAATTTATAAAATTGTGAAAATTGTATTGCTTTCTCAAAAGTAGTCAAATGATATTGTCAGGTTATGTAAACACACCCATTGTCCATCTGCATCTGTTTGACAAGAGATCATAGAGAAGCTTGTTAAGTATCTGGGCTATGTGGCTGCCATGCTGAAATCTACCATTCATGTGTTAATTACACAAATACTTTGCAAGCTCTCCATTATCTCTTGTTAAACAGGTGCAGATGGACAAAGGGTGTGTTTACATAATCCTGACAATATCATTTGACTACTTTTGAGAAAGCAGTACAATTTTCACAATTTAATAAATTATTATTGAAATGATCATTTGACACCAAATTGCACCCCAAGAAAGTTATAATTCTCAAAATTGTATTATGTAAATTTTAACTGAATTGAATGAGACAGTTTGGAGTTATTAACATTGTAATGCCCAAAAATGTTTTTTCTCTATATCCAGAGCATTTGGGGCAGCAAAGCTGGGTTTAGAGGCTCTTTGTTTTTTTTTTAGGAGCGTGTTATACCCTCTTCCCGATGGAAATGTTTGTAAGTTTTTATATTTTTGTAATGTACACCCATAACTCTTCCTTCTGACAAAATTTGGTCCATGGGCCTTAAGGGGAAAAATTTGCCCCAATTTCTAGGGGCGGTCCGACAACCCATCCCGACGGAAAATTTTGTCAGTTTTGGTGTTTGGGTAATATATAGTCATACACCTTCCTTCTGACAAAGTTTGGCGCATATGTTAGATGGGGTGAAATCGACCCGACTCTGGGGCCCCTTTCGGGGGCTCTGGGGGCCAAACCCGGCGGCTTCGTTCGAGCTGACAAGCTTTTAGTGAATGACATGGATGGTTTTAGCAACTTTAAGGGGTCAAATCTCATATGTAAAATGGGTTGACTATTTCGGGCAGCGGAGCCGGGGGAAGGGGGGGGGGCAGCCCCCCCCCATTTTTTTTTGGTAGACACGTTAAAAAAATATCGGAAAAAAGGCTTGAAAATTGTCATTAATGAGTGAAATCAGATCAGCCCCCACTTTCAAAAACGCTTTGCGGCTCCTGTTTCGATGTCAATTGTCATAGCAAATCAAAATTAGGACAAGTCATTGGTTAATATTTGCGCACAGCTCTCTGCATTCGCCGTTGAAAAAGACATATCTGTGCAGCAGTGGCGTAGCCAGGACTTTTTACAATGGCGGGGGGGTAGGGTCAAATTTTGTCAACTGTCAAATTTTGCTTGGAGGGAGACCCTTATTTTTTTCTTCAAAAAGTCGCTCAGGGGGGGGGGGGGTATCACATGTTTTCCTCCATAATTCTCCAAAAAAAAAAAAAAATCCCTAGCACTCAAAAAGTCTCTCAGTGGGGGGGGGGGGGGGGGGGGGTTCTGTCAAAAGTTGTCAGAGGGCAGCAGTCTGCCCCCTGCCCCCCCCCCCCCCTTTGGGTACGCTAGTGCTGCGCGGGCAGCGCAGATGATTATCGATCTATTCCGCCGCAATTTCAATGACAATCGACATCGAAATAGGGCCTACTTAAGATCAAAGTTACAACAATTTTCAGAATACCACTAAAGGTTGCTGGTTCCAAACAATTTCGTGCAAAACAATGGCGTGGTGATCACACTGGACGGCGCCAAACAATGAATTTGCGAATTTGCCCTGCTCCAGATTGTTGCTTTAATGATTTCGCGGTGAACCTCATGTATGGGCTCTGTTGTTTCGAACCAGCGTCCGGACTGCTTTTCATTTATTCGGTCGTAATACTGCACTGTATGCAACAGGGGAGGGTGCAGGGAGGGGGAGTCCCGGGGGGGGGGGGGCACTCAGGTATATTGGTGTACACATGAGTGTCCATGGATTTAAAAAATGCCCCCTAAACAAGTTTCATACTTTGGTGAAAAGACACCCCTTAACAAGGATTTCGCGTGCATTTTTTTTTTTTGGTAAAAATTACCCCTTAACGAAGATTTCGCGTATTTTTTCATAAAAATTACCCCCCTAAACAGGTTTGATTGAAATATTACCCCCTAAACGTGTTTGGCCGCATTCCGTTCAGCACCCCCATTTTGTTGAAAATCGGCGTGTTCGGACCCCTTAACACGTAACGCGCGTTACGCGTCCTGGATGAAAAAAAAACCCTTTTTACGCGTTTTTTTTGGACGCGCATGTGTACACCAATATACCTGAGGCCAGCCCCCCCCCCCCCCCCGAGGGGGGGGGGGGAGGAAGGGGGGAGTTTCCCCCTTCACGCGCGAAGCGCGAAAGCTCTGACGTTTTAGCAAATTGGAGAGAAAGATAACGGCTTGTAGCACCTTTTTTTTAGGCGGAAATTTAGTTCGACGCCCTGACTTCTTTTCAGTTATATGGACGCAATATTGCACCGTATGTAACAGGGGTGGGTGCAGGGAAGGAGGAGTTATTTCCCCCCTTCCCGCGCTAAGCGCGAAAGCTTTGATGTTTTAGCAAATTTTGAGAGAAAGATAACGGCTCGTAGCGCCTTTTTAGGCTTTTCTCTCACTCCCCCTGCTTTTCCGCTCTCTCCAGTTTTTTTTTAAAGGGACTGAATAGGGGGGGGGGGGAGGCGATGGCCCCCTTGTGTGCCCCCCCCCCCCCGTCTACGCCAGTGCTGGTATATAAATTAAGTAGTACTTTATGGACTCCTCCACATCCTTCATGGTGGCAGACCTGTTTCATTGACCCTTGCAGCCAGTGGCGGATTTAGGGGGGGGGGGGCAACCCGGCCAGTGCCCCCCCCCTTTTGAAAGAAAATAATACATTGTCCCCCCCCCCCCCCCCCCCCCCCCCCCCCCCCCCCCCCCCCCCCTCACTGAGCGACTTTGGGAGAGCTGGCGAAAAAACAAAAAGTGTCATGTGAAACGAGACTTCAGCAAATTCGGTTTCTGGTGCATATTTATGTGTTTTCGCATCAGCAACGTACGCGGGATTCTAGGACGGAGATTAACAATTGCACATCAGGGGGTCTCAACTCCGCTTCTGCATCCGGCTTTCCATGGGGGCATTTCCAGCGGGTCAAAAGTGCACACTACTCCCACTTTTCGTGTATTAGCCTATGAAGCCCAATTTTTTTCAGTGTACCAGCGAAAATCAGATTTTGGCCTGGCCACGACAAAGGGCAAAACGGTCTCCCCTCAAAGGAAAACTAAATATTCACCCTCAGGTTCCTATATTTAATCTTTATCTGAGACTTCAATTAAATTAACTCTTGCCACCTCCTGCATCAGTTGGAATCATCATTTTTTTTTTTTTTTTCATTTTCCCACTTTTCTTTTCTGTTGTAGCCCTCATGCGATATCAAATTTCCCTTTATTGACCCATTCATTCCCTTCTGCCTTGCAGATCTGGCATATCTGAAGTAAAACTGAATTATAAAGAGAAAATGTGTACCCCATTTGTACCCCATGCACTGGCTGCCGGCGTATGTGCTCCCCATTTGTACCCCCCCCCCCAAAAAAAAAAAAATATATATATATATGAAAAATAATAATAAATAAATGAAAAAAATAAATAAAAAATATATATTTTTTTAAATCTCATTTTTTCTTTTATCAGCCGGGGGGGGGGGGGGGGGGGTTCAGTAATATGAGTAAAATGAGTCCATCAACAGAAACCCCACACACAACACCTAGCACTTTCTTACGAAAATCAGTCTATCATCCAGTAATTGAAGTTTGCATAAGACTGTATATTACAGAAATCCAGCATCACACTTCAAAACACATACTATATTATTGTGCCTGCATCATCATCACCACAGCTTTCACAAAATTAAGGGGAAAAACAACAGAAAAAAGTTTCTCAGTGTAAATGATTTTTATTAAAATAACTCAATTATCAACGTAAAACCGTAGTGCTCTCTTCAAATGCCACATACAGATTATAACATTCAGTTCATGGAAACAAATCGTGGGACGGGGGGGGGGGGGGGGGAGGGGGATACCAATTTCTATTTTTAGTTTCTATTCTTTTTTGCAAGCAAACAATTTTATATTCTTCTGACATCCGATACAGGTGGACTGTAATGTATATCCATGTACAGCCTTTCAAACTATCATCAGAATATACAAGAAATAAAAGTACAAAGAGATTACCTTACTGCCCAATATGATATAAGGTCGTGTTTGTCCAAATATTGGTAGTTTTGAAAATTTGGGGGCGGGCTAAAACACCCAAGCGCCTTATTCGTCTGCCTAGAAACATACCCCAGATTAATTGCATATAATGATTGCACAGATGAAAAAAAGTGAACGTATTACAGATTCTAGAACCATTTGTGTTTAAAGAAATAGAATCATAGCTACATGTATCCCAGGATAGCTTCAAGGAGCTGATTAAAGGGATTATCACTTCAAGGTTAAAGATCAAATAGAATATCATGATTAAATCTGAATGCATTACTTATGTTTAAATTTATAAATACAAGTTGCATTACTGAGCTGATTAACCAAAATCATTTTTTATCATAATATAATCATGCAACATTTTTCAAAATCTTTTTCTAATTACTTTGGAGTTAAAAGGAAAATTATTTGGAATTTACAAATTTATTGGGTATACATGTATTTAGAATTTAAAACTGCATTAGCCTTACATGATGGGATAATTGAATATGCAGAACTCAAAAGATTTTTTGATGTATTTTAAGTGTGACAATAATTTAAATTGATTGTCCTGTATTTTAGACCAAAATATTGATCTATATGCTGGTATCAAATAAAAAGAATCGTATGATGAAATTTATGAAAAAATGAAGAACAACAGAATACATAAGAAATCCATAAAACAATTAAATACATGCAAGAGTAATGACTTTCTCATAATCATGTTTCAAATGGGCCAGTTACATGTATGCCAACTACAAGTTTTTTTAATTACATGTACATGGACATGTAGACCTACAAAAGGGACATCAGTGGTAGCCAAATTATTCAAAGTATTTAAAAATTACAAATTTCGGGGTGTATATATAAAGGGTCCAAGAGTAAAACGTCAAGTGATTGCAATAAGGGCCATTCAGTAGCCTTAATACAATCTCCACCCCCGCCCCCCAAAAAGTCAGATTTATTGGTCAAGTTCGACACACACCCAACTTTACAAATCTGCTTGTTTCCCCTTTAAACAGCTCTTTCCAATTGACCCATATTTTGATATTCAATTGTTCAATGTCCAGCTCTGAAATATATGCATTTCTAGATTTCGAATATTTCATTATTTGCCATTATGTATATTAGCAATAAATATCTCTTAAAAAAAAAAAATCAAACTTGAAATAGTAATAAAGATAATAATACTTTGATCCTTTATGACTCCAAGGCATTACTATATACATTCAACAAGCTTTGTAGCTGATGAGCTTCCTTGGACAACCTGCATAATGAAAACAAAAAGAAAAGAAAAGAAAAATTAAACTTCTTGTAGACTGTAGACTGGACTTTAAAGAAGGAAAAAATGGGTACATCTCTACTTTTATGTTACAATTTATTTTTCTTCTTCTTCAAATGATAGAAATGTAAATCTAGATCTAGGTGTAAATCTTCTAACAGAAGTAAATATTTTCCATTACAAATTTGATTCAAGACCAAGACCTCTAGTAATTCGAAATGGTTAAATCAGTCAGCAAGTATAATGAAAATGATTTAGTGGACTTCAAAATTCGATTTTGACTGTACAGATTAGGGGTCTACAAAAAACACCTACACGCCAAATGAGTCTAAATACTAGGCCCTATATCATAATCTTACAGAGCTACTACTAGTAGAACTACGTCTAAGCTATGGCCACATTGAAATTTACACTTAGAGGTCTACATTTTCACCGGCCCCCCCCCCAAAAAAAAAAAAATAACAAACGAAAAAACAACAACAAACAAAAACCAAAAAGAAAAAAAAAACAACAACAAAAACAAAATTTACCTTGCCAGTTCAACTTGGGTTTCATGCAGTGAGTGGATGACAAAATCTACAGCCCAGGTAGGTTCTATCACGGTATTGAATGATCTAGCTCTGGTCCTGGTCCCCCTGACTGTGACTGTGTTCCATTACTTTAGTCCATTTATCAATGTCAATGACAATGATAGCTCTGCAATCAAAAGAGAACAAAAATTTAGGATCGTGGTTGTAATAAAAGCATAGATCTACTGTCTAGTCTCTAGTGTCAGTGGCGACTCGTCAATGGTTGTCACAACACAAAAGAGGTGTAGATTCTAGACGTATTTCAGCCAAGCCCAAGCCAGTGATCAAATTGAGAATGAGACCACTCTTGTCTACTCTTACTTATTAGTAGCAGCCTTTATAGGTTATAGAAACTAAAGAACATTGTAATATGGGTCGAGAACGGAAGACATTGCCATTCAAATTCTATGTAGATCCTTCTAGACCCTACCTAAACAAAAGTCAAAGTTCAAAGCGAAGGTCTAACGTTAGGCCTATAAGGCTATAGCCCTAGCCAGGGCACCTGCAACATTTTGCTCTCGTAGGCAAAGCGCAGTAGCCGGTGTCATAGGCGATTTGTTCCGAGCAGGCGATTGGTTCCACAGGATCCAATCGACTGAATGTCTACCCGCCGATTGGATCCGCTTTGGTCGAGTCGATGCGAGCGTCATAGGCGATTGGTTCCGGCCAGGAGATTCGTTCCTTGGAACCAATCGACGAGATATTTAGCCGCTCATGCGATCCGAATCTCTATTGTGCTCAAGCATCATGTCATGGTAACACCCCTAAAGAAAAATGTACTCTTCTGGTCGCCTTTTGTAACCAATCAAAGTCCTCCAAATCAGCCACACCAACAGAACGGACACTGTTGCCTATTTACGAATTTTGTATAGAAAAATGTACTCTTCGCGAATTTTGTCATTTTGACAGTTAAGGTGCAACAGTAAATACAACAATATAAGCTAGAACAGAGTATACATATATTTACCCTTTAATACATGAAACACATAGCATACTGGATATCATACATGTGACCTGTATTGTGAACTATTCAACTCTTTTAGATGCTTCCAAATGGGATCCCTACGTGAAAGGGGCAAAGATAGCAGGGTGTATACAATCATCCCCCAGGTTTTAGTGACAAAAAAAAAAAAAAAAAAAAAAAATCTTTGCTGGAAATAGAGAGTGAAACAAGATAAGCACATTTCACAAAATCCTGGATACCCACTGCCCATCAGGCCATTACAGATGGACTTAAGATATGAATAAGCATATATATACACTCAGGGGCGGATCCAGGATTTCGTATAAGGGGGGGGGGGGCAAACAAATGGAGGATTGTCAACTTTGGGAAACTGCTTGGAGGGAGACCCATATTTTTCTGGTCTCGCCAGCCCTCCAAAAGTCGCTCAGTTGGGGGGGGGGGGGGTTATGGGGTACAATTCCCCTCCATAATACTCTGACAAGCAAAAAAAAAAAAGAAAAAAGGTTTCCTGTTCTAAAAGGGGGGGGGCACAATCAAAAATAGGGGGGCACAATGCATTGTTTTCTTTCAAAATGGGGGGGGGGGCACGGGCCGGGATTGCCCCCCCCCAATCCGCCACTGTATACACTGTATACATCACTGGCGTACAGCATCCGTGGAGGGCTTGGGGGCAGTAGCCCCCCCCCCCCCATTCTGCGCAAAGGAAAAAAGAAAAAGAAAAAGAAAAGAAACAGAAAAGAAAAAGAAAAGAAAAAGAAAAGAAAAAGAAATGAAAAAAGGGAGAAAATGAAGTATGCAGGTAAACAATACTGCCCCAATGGAAAACTAATGTCGGAACCAAACGGCGACTTTCGTTACGTATCGGCCAAAAGTGATATCAGTCGTTTGAGTCCACTGGAACGAATTGACTAGTCGCTTGGTTCCGGGGAACGAATCGACTAGTCGTTTCGTTCCGCCGGAACCCGGAACAGATCGACCATGACACCGGCCAGGATCGGCGAACCCAAAACTAACAGACCTATTGTAGTATTTCCTGGGTTTGGGGGCCCCCCTTTTTCCTAATGGTTAGGTCCGTCCGCATAGGGAATGGGCTGACCTCCCCTCTGCTGCCTTCGACGAGCCGGGAGAAAGTGAAAGAAGACGACAGCCAAGCTCAAGCAAGAAAACACGTAAGTCAAAGAAAGTCCGTATAATCGGCTATAATCTGTCGGGTTTTGAGACAGGGACCTGTTGCAAGACACAGGTGGATATAGTTTAAGTTATAGTTAAGCCGTACGATAAGTCTCTATTTCATAAGTCATTTCGTTACATGTTATTTTTCCGTTATATTTGTTTGCCTTTCCAACCGCTCGAACCAAAGATTACAACACTGGCGTAGTCGGCAGGATCTCGCACGCTTTGTTTTATGTGCATTAACTTGGGGTCCTTGATCTTGACCTTAGTAGTTATATGCAACTATATTAGCTGCACTACTTGATTAGTTGGGTCATTTCTGATAATTGTTTTTCGTGGTGTTGTACCGTTGTGTGATTTGTGTGCTTTTATCTTGTGTGGGGCAGACACCGTGTAACTTGGGAGGAAAAGTTACTTTTTCTCTCGGTGGTCTGCTTGCGTTTGTGTTGCGTGTGCATGCAGCGTGTGCTCTGATTTCGTGGGCTAGTGGTTGCGCGCGCGGGGCTTGCTGGCTCCGCCTGCTGCCGGTCTGCATTGGGGCTAGCGTACCAGTTTCCGCGCACTAGGGGCTTGTGGGCCCTATTTTTGCTCATTGCTTTTCCTGCGCGACGTGCGCTGCTCCTCCTTTCGGCGGAGTTGTGCATAGCCGCATATTGGTTTAGCAGTGGGACCAGCGCACGGCTATTGTTAGCTGGCCGATTCGTGTCTGGGCCTGCTTCGTGTCTGGGCCTGCTTCGTGTCTGGACCGGCTTGGTCTATTTGTGCGCTGCCCTGGATTTGCTAGTCGCTTTTCCAGCCGGTTTCTCTCGACGTTTCGTGTGGGTGCCTGGTTTCGTTCCCGTTGGGGTACGGTACTGTTGTTTTTATTTTTGTTTTCGGGTGTATTAGACTGGGTTGGCGCCTAGCCCATTCTAGCCAGTTTTTGCACGGCGGGGCCAGGTGTTCTTCACGTGTTCTTCACGTGTTCGTCCACGTGCTCATTATTTTGGGTGGTGTGTAGTTGCGTGGAGCGGGACCCGGTCTCACTGGTGTTCCCTTTCTTGCTGCTGGTGTGTAGTAGCGTGTCCGTGGTTGAGTGGGGACCTGGTTCCACCGGAGTTCCTTTGTGTACTGCAAAAGTGTGGTTTGCCCGTGTGGGTGGACCCAGTCACACTGGTTGCTAGTCTTGCTCTAACAGGCGGTTGGTCTGTTGGGGTCGGGACCCAGTCACACCGGTTGCTAGTCCTTATCACGTGGGCAACTGTGTGGGTGGTATTGGACCCCAGTCACACCGGGTGCAAGTCTTGCTTTAGCAGGCTGTTAGTCTGTTGGGGCCTGGACCAAGTCACACCGGTTGCTTGTCCTTATAACTGGGGTAATTGTTTTAGTGGTGTGTGGAACCCAGTCACACTGGTCGCTGGTCCTTCCCTAACAAGCAGGGTTCTCCACTAGCAGTTTTACCCGGGGGCTCCGCCCGGGTAAAATTTGAAAAACCAGTTTAGCGCCCGGACAAAATTTCCCCGCCCGGACAAAAACTTGACGCGCCCGTCAAGACCGCGCGGCATTGCGCAATCAAGCATCGACTTAAAATAAAAACTTTACACGCATGATCATGTCGGAAACCCGCACGAACGCATTATCTCTTTGCATGAACCACGTCGAATTCTCATTGCAATCACGGCCACCTTCTCTGGATCGATCGCAACGAGTTCTGTCTGTGGATCCGCGGTGCACGTGCGTCGCCCACTCATTCGATGAATCGAAAATGTCGTCTCGATCCCTGTCCATATTGAATTTCTTCTCAAAAGTTTGTGATGCTAACGAAGCAGAAGCTGCTGCGGCAGGCGATGAAGCCGCTGAGGAATCTCGACGCAGTGCAGTATAATACGTATGCCGTCACGAAACCGCAAATTTGACGCCGTCGCAAAACCGCAAATTTGACTTCGGAGGCCGACGAACACAAGAGCCCCCGGACAAAATACAGACAAGTGGAGAACCCTGAACAAGCTGTTGGCTTGTTGGTCTTGAGATCCGGTCACACCAGTTGCTGGTTCCTGCTAGCTTAAGTGTTTGTGTGCTTGGGCTGGAACCCGGTCACGCAGGTTGCGGGTTCGTGGCTGTGTGGTGATTAGCCTGTGGAGTGGTGACTCGGTCACACCAGTTGCAGGTTGCTTGCTGCTAGGTTAATTGGGTGGTGGTGTTGACTGTGTCTGCTGGTTTGCTGTTTGAGCGTGCTGTTGGGAGTGTGTTCTTCAAGTGCGGGTGTGTGCAGATTCTTGAGGTCAGGTTACACTGGCCGTGGTTGTCGTGCCTTTCCGTCCTTGTTTATGGGACGGGGGGGAGATTGACTTGAAAAATAAAGTTTCAAAACCGGTGTCTGAGTCGTTAATTGTGATCACAACATTATAAACCCAATCAAACAGTGTCCTGTCTCTTTACTTGGAGTTGTTTGTGGTGTAGAGGTGGATGTGTGTGTGAGAACAGGTTACACCCGCAAGGCTGCAGTGTACATACTAGGGTAAGCGTGAAGACACTGAGGAAGTGACTCGCAGGGGTGGTCACACCAACTGTACACAATCAACCAGTGCTATTTCCAGAGTAGATAAGTTAAGTGATCGCGAGTCGCGTTCACACTAGAGCACTAAGTTAAGTGATCGCAAGTTGCGTTCACACTAGAGCGCTAAGTCAAGTGATCGCAAGTCGTGTTCACACTAGAGCCCTGTAAGTTAGAGGATCGCAAGTCGCGTTCACACTAGAGCACTAAGTTAAGTGATCGCAAGTCGCGTTCACACTAGAGCAGTGTAAGTTAAGTGTTCGCAAGTCGCGTTCACACCAGAGCACTAAGTTAAGTGATCGCAAGTCGCGTTCACACTAGAGCACTGTAAGTTAATTGATCGCAAGTCGCGTTCACACTAGAGCACTAAGTTAAGTGATCGCAAGTCGCGTTCACACTAGAGCACTAAGTTAAGTGATCGCACGTCGCGTTCACACTAGAGCACTAAGTTAAGTGTTCGCAAGTCGCGTTTACACTAAGAGCACTAAGTTAAGTGATCGCGAGTCGCGTTCACACTAGAGCACTATAAGTTAAGTGTTAGCAAGTCGCGTGCACATCAAGAGCACTAAGTTAAGTGATCGCGAGTCGCGTTCACACTAGAGCGGCGTAAGTTACGTGATCGCAAGTCGCGTTCACACTAGAGCACTGTAAGTTAAGTGATCGCAAGTCGCGTTCATACTAGAGTAGTATAAGTTTAGTGATCGCAAGTCGCGTTCACACTGAAGTAGCTTGAGTTGTGTTATTGTGATCGCAAGCCACGTTCAGACTGTAGTAGCTTAAGTCGTACTATTGTAGACGCAAGCCGCGTTCACACGGTTGTGAAGTACACTGTCGTGTTCGACTGGTGTAAGTAAAGAGATAGGAACTGGTGTGACACCACCGAGCATAGTCACTAGTTAGTAGTAGTTCTTGCCATCGGGTTTAGGATCAGTGTGCTGCCCTTGGTCTAATAGCCCGGGCGTCTTCACACTGTACTTTAGACCGAAGTGTAGCAATGGGAAAAATCCCAATCAATTCATGCTCCTATGAGGAGCTATGGGCCGTGCCGGGTATTGGCCATGAGGGAGCGGGAAGGATAATGGAGGCAAGGGCCCGTGTGGGTGGGGTGACTCCGGACTTGTTCTCATCATGGTCCGGTAACTCTTCCAACCTGTCGGAGCTCTTTGACTTCCGGCCAAACGCTTCCCAAGTGGACTATAGCCCAGGACTAGCGCGCAGAGTAGCCTTCTCGCACGCAGGAGAGTCCCCACAGGGTCTGTGCCTGAGCAGCACGCCACGTAGCGAAGCCGCACCACCTGCAGGGGCACCATCAGCCCCTCAGCCCCCGCCGGTACCTAGCTATGTCAAGGGGACTAGCCAGCAGTCTGGCCACATGGGAAGTTACCCGAGTGGAGGTGGGCAACCGCCCAACCCCCAAGGGGGATACCCCTATGTACCAGCCCCACGGCAGATCCCTGTGGACGGCTATGTGGCTGGACCCCAGCCGTGGCCCCCTCCTTCCGAGGGGAGCTACGGAGGACAGCCGCCCGAGCCCTCCTATGTCGGTGGCTACCCGCGGTTTCCCGAGCCAGCAGGGCGAACTCCACAATATCCGGAGACGCATCCATATGACGCACCCTTCCAGGGGATGTACCCGCGTGCGGCTTCCTCAGGGTACCCTTCACAGGGATACTCTGCATCAGACCGGGACTTTCCCCAAGCCCCGCGAGGTGATACGTCCTCTAGGGATACCCGGCCCCCGCCAAGCCCCAGGCCGAGCCGTAGGCGTCGAGGGGATGAAGGCGAAGCCTATGGGACCCAGCGAAACCAAGACCGACTCTAGCTCCTCGCTCCCACATTCAGGCGATGCCGAGGTCCATAAGCTTTAATGGCAAAGGGAGTTGGCATTCCTTTCATTCCAAATTTGATACCTATGCGCGAGCATGTGGGTGGGACGCCTGCCAGCGGCGAAATCAGCTATGCTGGTCCCTGGAGGGCAAAGCCAGTGACTTTTTCGCCACTGTGGTTAATGAACATCCCCACATTGAGTATTTTGATCTGGTGGAGCGTTTTGCCAAACGATTCGGGACTCATGATCTTCCCGAAATGACTCAGCTGGAGTTCACTAATGCCAGGCAGTCCCCGGAGGAGTCCATAGTGGATTGGGCAGATAGGATGTCGGATCTGGCCGTACATGCCTTCCCAGGCTTGCCAGGCTCACAGCTGCAGAAGCAGAAAGCTCTGAAGTTCTGCCAGGGTTGCCTTGACAAGGAGGCAGGCTTCCATGCCATCAGCATGAGGCCCGTGACCCTGGAAAAGGCCGTAGAGCTCGTTCAGTGGTACCAACACACTTACCGGGCCATCCATGGTCGCTTCCGGCGAGAGGTCCGTCAGGCCTCTGTCGAGTTTGACTTGGGGCCGGAGGCGGAAGTGTGTAGGGTGGACCGCCGTAGGGCTGTGAGGAGGACGGAAGTAAGTGATACGGTACGTTTCGATGAGCGCCTGGGTGACCTGGAATCACAAGTGAAGTCACTGTGCTCTCAGATGCAACAGCTGCCCTATGATGCCCTCAGAGGCCAATGCTATAAGTGTGGCCAACCTGGACACTTTAAGAGAAACTGCCCCCAGGGACGAGGCGAGAAAGCAGTAGCAATGGTGGAGGAGGAACCGCCGTTAAACTGGAGCGGGTTCGAGGGGAAGGCCGACCTCCGACCCCGAGCTGTTGCCGGCCTCGTATCCACCTACGTTCCATCATGGACCGTACGGGCCCCCGTGGTCCCAGTAGAACCACCAGACATTCCTAGGACTGGAGCAGGATCGCCATCTCCATACTCCAGCAGTTCAGGGAGTCCTACCCAGGAACCCAGTTTAACGAAGGAGTCCCAGCCCGCTGGCCCACGGGAAATGCCAGGTCCCGAACTCCTTCAAGCAGCACCGGGCGTCTCCCATCCCCAGCCAGAACCCCCTGAGATGCCAGCTTCCCCCTCAGAGGCAACTGCCTTCCCCTCGGGGAGAGAGATCTCTTCGTTCGCGGAGTATGTGGACGCCTTCGATTTTGACGACTCGGAAGAGAGTCAAGATGAAGCAGGTAGGGCCCCAGCGCCGTCCCTAGCCACTCCTGAGACTCCCGTCCAGGAAGTGGAGGAGGACGAAGAGGAGGTGGTGATTTACCTGCTGAGGTCATCTTCCCTTTTCAGTGTGGAGGTAACCATGGCGAATCGCAACCTCAAGGCCATCGTTGACTCAGCCGCGGAGGTGACTATCATCTCCGAACAGGTTTACCAATCCTTGGACCCACGGCCGCCCCATATCAAGAAGGTGATTCTTAACACCGCCGGCCGGGATATGAAGATGCGAGGGTCGGTGGTAGGTCCGGTCGATTTCCAACTAGGTACGAGTAGACTCACCACAAACCTCTATGTAGCCCCCATAGAAGATGACATGCTCCTCGGGCTTGATCTTCTCTATCGGAATGGCGCTGACATTCATATCCGGGACTCCAAGCTGGTTATGGGTAATCAAGAAATCCCAATGGAATATGGGCGGAGGCCAAAGGTGAGTAAGGTCCATGTGGTCTACCTAAACCAAAAGACCATAGATGAGCTTAGACAGGAAGGTAGGGAGGTGCTAAACGAGAGCGGGTCGCGGGAGGAGGCCACTCTACGGCCCGAGCTGACGTTGGCCCCTGACTAAGTACTAACCAAGCAGGGTGTGAACCAAGCAGGGTGCCTGGCTCTGGCACCACGGATCAGTCATCTTTTAAGGCCAAGGTGACTAACAATCCTTGTTCTGGCCCTCTGGAAACCCAACCCTTGGACAAGATGTTCAAGCCTGAACAACAGGGTCCATCCACATCTAAGATCCTGGATGAGGGTCGTCCTCCAGTAGGTTCCAAACATGGCTGGAACAAAGAGAAGAATGTTCCATCGCCTAACACGGTGATTGATCCAAGGTTCGTGGTACCAATAATCCCACCACGAATCGTGTTTGATCGTGGTAAATTGCATGTGGGTCAAGAACCGCCTAAGGTGGTATAGACTCAATACTGGCATAAATCCCGTGGGGCTTTGTGCAAGGCGGGAGGAAAAGTGTAGTACCCTTGTTTTTTTGTACTATTACCCCTATGGGGTATAAGATTGTTTGGCATTGTTATGGGTTTTTGTATTTCAATGCGTTTTTCAGAGTTCGGTTTTATGTTCTCTTTTAAGAGTTCTTTTTAGTGTTAACTGATAAATTTTGCAGTACAAGTAGGTGCACGTGTAAAGTTATTACATGGGCACCAAGTAAATCAGAGATAAGACTCTCGCATGGATTCCGTGTGAGATTCTTAGGCCTGTAGAGGCCACGAATAAGATGTCCATTTTCCGGGGATGTACCTAAGCTCCCGGAAGGGGTTAATTAAAGGCATTCAGGGTATGGGAGAAATTCTTTCCACCGCTCTGTGGCGTCATTAGCCAAACCCTCCCATCTAAATTTTCATTGACCCGCTAAGAGGGGTATCCTCGCCCCAAAATTAATACTTGAATAGTTGTGGGCGATTTCCCATCCGGCTATTCGCCAGGGCGTATCAATTTCTGGTGGAGTTGCCAGAGAGATTTGGATTTTACGGTTGCCGAGGTAACGGCAGCTGAGGCCTTTTCATCCGAAATGAGCCCGGCCGATGCCTACCCGCCTTGTGCCCGATGTTCCAATGCTCCTGAGCCACTAATCCATAATCTCCCGGTGAAGCCATCAAAGATCAGGTCACACCTGGAGAGTATGACCGCATCTGTTATCTCAGCAATTTTGTATGGGGCTATAGGGAAAGATTCACTCCTCCCGATGGTCTTCTGGACCTTGTTAAACAATTGGTTGGGATAATTCGGGTTTAGATAAGTTCCCTGGGCCTAGTTTTCTAGGGGATAAGTACCTACTCGGGATCTTCACGGGACTGGCTCCGAATTGTTGGGATAGTAAAGTTTTATTTATGCCCCCGGGGCAGCCAGGGTAGAAGGCTGTTTAGAGCCAGGGGGTTACCGGCAATCTCCCGCGACTCAGAGTGGGTAGTGGCCGCCGGAGGGGATCCCTCTGAGGAGGTCTGGGTTCAATTTGTGGAGGGATTGTCCCAGCAGCTCCGGGGTTACTAGCCCCATGGGGTACTCTCAGAGGAAAGGGTCCGTGGCTCGTGAGCTGTCCCACTGGTTACCGGAAAACTCCCATCTTGGCTGTTTCCGTGTCCACAGGGAGCTCCGATGGGCCGCCCGCTTTTTTATGGGACAGGGGGGAGTATTGTAGTATTTCCTGGGTTTGGGGGCCCCCCTTTTTCCTAATGGTTAGGTCCGTCCGCATAGGGAATGGGCTGACCTCCCCTCTGCTGCCTTCGACGAGCCGGGAGAAAGTGAAAGAAGACGACAGCCAAGCTCAAGCAAGAAAACACGTAAGTCAAAGAAAGTCCGTATAATCGGCTACAATCTGTCGGGTTTTGAGACAGGGACCTGTTGCAAGACACAGGTGGATATAGTTTAAGTTATAGTTAAGCCGTACGATAAGTCTCTATTTCATAAGTCATTTCGTTACATGTTATTTTTCCGTTATATTTGTTTGCCTTTCCAACCGCTCGAACCAAAGATTACAACAGACCGCTGGGCAAGATCTTACCCGGCGCGGCCCAGAGTAAGGATCTTGCGCATTCAGTGTTATGATCAATCTTGAACAGCTCCACATCTACCGCAGATTGTCAGTAATGAAGTCATGCGAGGTTTGAGCACTATCATAATATACAAATCTACGGGAAATTTCTGATCTTTTCAAAAAATATTACCAGTACCCTATTCAAAAGGATTGTTTTATAGTTTAATCAAAGTTGATAACTTTCTTTTGTCATGCAAAGAGAGAGGGGACTGGGTGGGATGTGGGTTAATACCAATACGTTTTGTACAGTGAACTCACTTGCTGCCACGACGAAACGATAAACAAAATTGATATTTACTTACATTTCAAGGCATCATACGACCTCACTTTGATGTGAATGTTCTTCTTCTTCTTCTTTAATAATCTTCAAAGGGCTATGCAGCCTATCACGAAGATGAAACTTCCCTGTAGGATTTTCTGCTTTCGTGAGATTTACTAGACAAACTCCTTCTAAAACAAAACTTAAAAAAAAATTGAGATTTGTGTTGAAATGGCACAAAAGTAGCACCACCCGTACGGCCGCCATTTTCCCTATTTCGTGTCCAAATCGTAGGGAATTGTGGGAATGAAAAAAATGTTTTATGTATGATCTTATACATAAAACATAATGTTAATACGAGCCACTAACCAATCATCGAACAGTATTTGATGATTTTTTGACGTCATTCCCGATGAATAAACATTTATTGAAATTGACCATCCTAGACAAAGCTCCCACAATGCATCCAATGCAAAGCCTATGGTGTGTCAAAGGTCACATTTTTAGTTGAGTCTAGTCTCTAGCCCTCCTTCGGATGGCATATACTGGTATGATCGAATCTCTTTGTTGCACATGACAAAGGACACCTATGCATTCTTTGTCGAAAATGAAAGAACTGGAACGGCATACCGTGCTAGATCAAGGAGCTTCAAGAGCTGGAGTCACATCCTTTGAACCATTTCGATGCCGCCAAGGAAAAATATGTCAGGCATGTGCTTAACTGGATCTTCCTTGCAGATAAGAATTAGACAAAAAGATTCCTGCCTGGCTGTAAACTACGGGCCATTTTCAAAGGAAAATATGCTGTCACAAGCATTTCATTTTTTGTTCTGACAGCAAAATTCTAAAATTTGTGTGAATTATACAAAGAAGAAATCCTTACGGGGAAAAGATGACTTATGACTATTTTGTACATGTAGGTAAATTCATGAAGGAAAAGGAGAGAAATAATAGTGTGAAATTACTCATTTCAACCTTGTGATGGCGGTATTGCTATTTTGGCAGAGCGCGTTGATAGAGAGAGTTGTGACACGCGCATAATAAGCCTACGCGTACGCGGTCTTTGTTTAAAACATGGCGGATCATGGAGCTCCCAATAGTTCCCTTTCACGTACATTCTCTATGAGAGGGAACTTTTTGAAGCTCCATGAAATGACTGACCAATCAGAAGCAACCTCCAGTGTCAGGACTCTCTGTATGGATAGCTCTGTATTTTGGTAATAGATGAGTTAGACTATTTTTTTTCTTAATTCTATGTGTTCTGCCACTTGATCAAGAGAGGGCGATAATTCATTAAATTCAGAGCTAATTGAATGTATGTATATAGCTTTGATTAAATTCTTGTAACAGGTGGGGAAAAACACTTCAGATTCCAAGACCCACCCAAGGGTGATTGTGTGTGTAGTGTACCCTACAGAGTGAGTGGGCTCATTTTAGTTAGTTTGCTCTTTGAGTGAGGTTGTGTTCTGAGGAGCCAGCAAGCAATGACCCTCAGTTTGTGTTAATTCTGGAGGAGATTCCTACCCACCATGTTGGTGAGTTTAGTAAATTTTCTACCAAGTTTTATTTCAGTGCTAAAACCAGTTTTCAACATGAATTTTTTAAACAAGAGTTTGTGCATGTCAAAAACTTTGAAAGAAAAATTAATGTTTGTTTTAAAGCCAGTCAGCTATACATGTACATGTTATGCTGTGAAGTTCTGATTATTTGTGAAGGCTTTTAATTCAGTCATTTATTAAAGTGATATTTAAGATAATATGAGTAGTTCAATATTGCTCAGATTGATGTGAATTTATGCTTACTTTTAATATATGGCTAGTAAGAATTTCACAGACAAATTAATAAAGTTTAGATATTTGTCTGTACTAGTTAATTAATAAGGTGGACAAATACTAAAGAATAAATTACTGTAAATAATATGATCTGTGAGAAAGTTGATTAATAAAATAAGGATATGCATTTTTGGATAATGGGAATTTATTCAATTTGTAAAAGGGTCCTTTGGTCAGGGAGCTGTTGTCACTGGGACAGCACCTCGAATATGGAGCTACTGCTACAAAGGCTTCAGTAATTTGATTTCCTGAACCATGGCGGTGAAGCTTTTATCTTCAGAATTTGTATCCTGAGTTTCCATCTTGAGTTTCCAGTTGGACTCTGAACCGTCACGCAACTTCGTATCGATGACCACGCCTACTCTTCAATGACGATGGTCATCCAAGATTTCGCCAGCTATTTGGTACACCTTCAACCGTTCGAGGACTCGCGATAGCACCACGTCGTTGACAGCGACAGGGCCCTGTCGTCAATCCTCATCGACAGAACTTTCAGTGGACTGAATCCATTTAAACAGGGAAGTCCTTTAATTCATGACCCTTTAATAATAACTATCAGTAACCAAATGATTAATTCTTACAATTCATTATGATACAATTCATTATAATTAATTCTGCATATGAGAAATGTTGTTCGATCTGTAATAGAGTTGTGAATATCTGACAATAATTTTCACAGCAACCAGTTAAAACATAAATTCTTTTGAATGAGAAGTTTTGATTATTTGATTGAATGCTCTTTGAACCAAATTTGATACAGTTGTAATAAACAGCTTGAAACCTTAAAATTCATTTGTACAGTGCAATTACTTTCGTGTACTTTGACCATGTCATAGCTCTCTTCACTATAAAAAAGGATGCTTGGGGTATGTGAGGTCGTCTATGTGATTTTGGGTATTGGTAGCCAAAACATTATTAGTTAAACGAAAACCCAAGTTTGATCCTGACATATGCTTTTGTAATGATAATTACTTTTCGCTATCACTAGTCTGATGATATGAGCAGTTCACAGTGGTTATATACCTTTACTGGGGGCAAGGGAAAAAAAATTGTACAAAATTCCCTGATATGTGAATCAAAATTGCGCGACTGGGCATGTGTGGGCACTAATCTGACATTATAACATCATAATTAACTGTACTTGAACAATTGCAATTTTTATTTTCGTTTACAGGGAGTAATGGGAAGAGTGTCAAATTTGGGATTTTAGGATTGTAAAATTTTACTTTTTCCACAAATTGAAACTACTATCATACAATATAGCCAAATTTCTGGACACAATTAGGCTTTTGTATTCAATTTTATCATATGTGAAAATTTCACTTTGTTTATTCAAATAAAAAGTGAAATATTCTCGATATTTCATTTGTGACAAAATCACTACTCAAGCTTTCCCATGATGTTGGCGGCTTGGAACATCGGACATCAAAGGCTATAGCGCACCTGTGCATCCTTAGAAAGGAGCAGCTGCTTTAGATAATTTGTTGCCATTTGGAACTCCAGCTCTTGAAGCTCCTTGGCTAGATCAAGAGCGCACGATAAATTGCAAATGCATCGTTCGCTCTGAATCTAGGACGAAACTACTGTTCTGGTTCTTCAATTTTCCACAAAGACTTTAAAGTTTAAGACGGGCGTCCTTTGTCATGCGCAATTGTTCTCCGTCCTAGAATCCCGCATACGTTGCTGAATGAAAACTCTGTATTATCCATCGCTTGACCCCTCACACCTATCCCGACACTTTTCTCATTATTATGGTTGGGTGAACACAATTTTAAAAAAATTCAACCCTCGTGAATTTGAAATTGCAAAATCCATTCAGCTTATTGAAAAAAAAATAACTCCAGATATTTTTACCAAAATGTATCATCACATGTTGTGTGAACATAAGAGGTTGTCATCGTGTCATGGTTGAGTGAGCACACTTTAAAAATCGCGCAAGAAATGCTAAAGTGTACTGTTAATACAGCATAAAAAAATGACCCTTGAGACTTTTGAAAAATGACATTTTTGCCTACCTTTAATGTTTGCCCACTCATGCCCGACCCGATTGATCAATCTCATTTTTACATGCAGGGAACTTATAGTCAGTAAGGGTAAGAATACTCTTGCCAAGTTATTTTGCTCACAACTCTTTCGTTAAGAAGTTACGCCAATTTGTTTAAGGGGGCGTTACTTCTTTGTTGTGTTTTTATATAACGCGATAAAAACTACTTTCGAAAAATAAACTCAAGGGCAATTTGAAAGGCCTATTGTACTGCCCATAGAAATCAGGTTCAGATTACGTAATACCCCATTGTAATGTTCGCACATTTCTAAAGGTGACAGACAGGTCTATTGAAATTGCCTTGAGTTGATTTTTCGAAAATAGTTTTTATCGTGTTATATATAGAAGCAAATTTATCACTTATCACTTACTAAATTTGCCTTCCTTGCTCGTACATGTCAATTCATCCATATTGGCATTGACAAAAGAGTTCTGAACTACAATCATTACCATCACTCTACAGGGGCGTCGATCCGTTTGTCGGATGGGGGGGGGGGGGGGGGGTAAGACGGCCTATCGTGTAACGATCATTTCGCACTCAATTCAATCATCATTAGGGGCGGCAGTGCGTCTTTTAAAGTGGGGGGGGGGGGGTGTAGAGCCCACAAATGTAAAAATAAACCACAAATGTAAAAATAACCACAAATGTAAAAACATTGCACCCGCAAATGTCAAAATAACCACAAATGTCATAACATGTCAACTACAAGTGTAAAAATAACCACAAATGTAAAAAAAAATTGCCCACAAATGTAAAAATCTGTTTAACTACAAATGTAAAAACATTTCGCCTACAAATGTAAAAAATTCCATTTTTACCACAAATGTCATAACATGTCGACCACAAATGTAAAAACTCATTGCTTGCATTATGAACCTATGTAAGATAAGTTATTATGAGATGTATGTGTGTGTGCGTATGTGTGATGTTTTCCTGATCATTAAAATCCTTAAAATATTGAAACACCCTTTACCACAAATGTCAAAACATGTCAACCGCAAATGTAAAAATCCATTAAAGTAGTGGTTTGGCCTACTAGTGGTTTTCCCTTTGTATGATCAGTTTACAGAGACGGGGGGGGGGGGGGGGGGGGGTCGAAGAGCTGATCATAAACTTCAATGCCAGGAAAAAAAAATGACATAATCAATCGATCTCTACATAGAACATCAATTTATTCTATCAGTCTCAAGAGGGCGCTTCATATGAATTGAACTTGAACGTAAATTTTACTTTTTGTCTAAGCGATTTTTAATGATGAAATATTTCATGGTTGAGAAATGTCTGAAACCTGCATGTTAACGTTTCAATCTAGTGATAATCAAAGATAACACAAAATTACACTATACATGTTGTTTGGATTAGAAATGAAGGGTTTATTGCCACTTGGTCTACAGCAGGTTGGTCTAACATCATTCGGTCTAATATCAGTTGGTCTAATAACCAATTTATCTAATCATCATTTCGTCCAATTACCATTGGGTCTAATTGTCATTTCGTCTAATTTATTTGGTCTAATTTATTTGGTCTATAGTCAATTCGTCTATTAGCCATTTGGTCTAATAAAGATGTGATCCATTATCCATTGGTTTAATGGCCATTTCGTCTTATCATCAAATGATCTAAACCCAATTGGTCTAATACCCGTTTAGTCTACACATCGTTTGGTCCACTTGTCAGTTACTAACTGTTAGTCTAACCTCAATTGGTCTATCATCATTTAGTCTACACCCATTTAGTCTAATATTCATTTGGTCTAATTGTCATTTCGTCTAATGGCCGTCTGGTCTAATTAACATTTGGTCTGAACATCGTTTCGTCTAATGACCAACTGGGCTAATTTCTTGTTTGCCCTCTTGCTACAACTACGGACTACCCTCTGACCATTGCATTGAGGGAGATCATTAAACGGGTCCACGAAGAATGACAATGGCGGATGCTCATGAATATGAAATAGTGTTAGGATTAGGGTTAGGTTTAGGGTCCCTCGCCTCCCCCCCCCCCCCCCCCTCCCACCCCTCTCCCCCCATGGTGCCAGTTCCCCCAACAGCTGGACTATAGCTAAGCCACTGATTGTTGTCCACATGATCCATGCACTGTTTATACGTTTAAAAACAATTACCTGAACTGGAGAAAGGGTGGGGGGGGGGGGGGTGCCCAAGAGTCGACATTTTCACTGACTCCGTGGCCGGGGCGAGAGAAACTTCAACCAAGACTAGGTACACATTGCTCTGACACATATACATATATATATATATAAATTTTTTATGACGTCAAATTGAAAGGTAACTTTTCGAACTTTTTTTAGTTTGTTTTGTTGTTGTTGGTTGTTGTTTTTTTTTTGGGGGGGGGGGAGGGCGTAAAAAAGAGGAGAAGAAAAGGTGTCCTGATGGAGCATGGCATGAATTAAATACATGTGCTTAATTAGTCATCTAGTGAATGAATTGATTGATTAATTAATCAATTAATACTTTTTTAGTGAATTTTCAATTATTGTTTTATTGCACTTTGCTTTTGTTTTGTTTTTTATCCTTTCATTTCTTTCGCTCTCTTATGTATATCTTTAACCTTCTATCATTTATCTGTCGTTATGTTTTTTTTTGCTTTTATCCTTTCATTTTTCCATCTTTCCTTTAGTTGTGTTATTCTTTGATTCCTTCTATCACCTCTTCCATCTTTCCGTATATTAATCTTTATATTATTTCTTCTGTCATCTTTCTCTTTCTCTCTATGTGTTTTTTTTTTCTCTCTTTATTCCTTGGTTTATCTTTCTATCATTTTGCCTATTTTGCATTATTCTTTATTTTTATCTGTTTTTTTTCTTTTTGCTTTTCATCTCTAATTTTGTTATGTTATTCTTCTTTTTTTGTTAATTTTGACCTTTTTTTATAATCTTCTCTTCCATCTTTCGCCATGATTTTCTTTATCCTTCTATCCCTTAACGTTCTATCTTCCGAATTGCAATGTTATTTATCGATTAATCTTTACTTCCGTCTTTCCTTATATTACTCTTTATATTCATTCTTCCATCATCTCTCTCATTATGTCATTCTGTTTCTATTCATCATTAGCATCATTATTACTACATGTACCACAATGCAGGGAAATGGAACGTTTTTGGAAGTGAGGACTGATGCCTCTTGCCCGGGTACCAACTACCCTTTTCAACATCTATCAATGGTTCCATTGCCCATGCAGTGTATATATATATATATATAACTATGACATAATGCTAACCTATTTGTAGTATTAGACCAAATGGATATTAGACCAAGTGAACATTAAACCAAGCGGTTATTAGACGAACTGAGAATTGGACCAAACGATTAGACGTAATGGTAATTAGACAAAGTGATGATTATACGATGTGGGTATAGACTAACTGGGTTTAGATTTAATGGCTATTAGACGAAGTGATGATTAGACCATTTGGCAACTGGATTTAGCCGAAATAGATATTGCACCAAGTGAACATTAGATGAACTGATTATTAGACCAAGTGGTGTTTTAGACCCCAAATGGGTTTAAAACAAATGGGTATTAGACCAAATGGGTTTTAGACGAATTGGCTATAGACGAAGTGGTGATTAGACGAAGTGATTATTAGACCAAATGGTTATTAGACGAAATGTTGATTAGACGAATTGGTGATGGACGAATTGTTGTTAGACTGATAGAACATTTGGCAACTGGATTTAGCCGAAATAGATATTGCACCAAGTGAACATTAGATGAACTGATTATTAGACCAAGTGGTGTTTTAGACCCCAAATGGGTTTAAAACAAATGGGTATTAGACCAAATGGGTTTTAGACGAATTGGCTATAGACGAAGTGGTGATTAGACGAAGTGATTATTAGACCAAATGGTTATTAGACGAAATGTTGATTAGACGAATTGGTGATGGACGAATTGTTGTTAGACTGATGTTAGAACATTTGGCTATTAGACCAACTGGCATTAGACCAAGTGGCAATTTACAATAATAACTTATCTTAAATAGGTGCATTATGCAAGCAATGAGTTTTTACATTTGCGGTTGACATGTTATGACATTTGTGGTAAAAATGGATTTTTTTTTACATTTGTAGGCGAAATGGTTTTACATTTGTGGTTAAACAGATTTTTACATTTGTGGGCAATTTTTTTTTTTTTTTTTTTTACATTTGTGGTTATTTTTACACTTGTGGTTGACATGTTATGACATTTGTGGTTATTTTGACATTTGCGGGTTCAATGTTTTTACATTTGTGGTTATTTTTACATTTGTGGTTGATTTTTACATTTGTGGGCTCTACAGGGGGCACCAACAAAAAGCAGCACCTACAAAGGGTGGAAACAAGGCGGAAAATACCACTACGAAACATTAGTATATCGGTACATTCTGATCAATACACAACCGAGGATCATTTTCGACACGCTATTGTTTGTATCTTAACATGGTTCTAGATAAAAACTACTTTGCACTTGAGTGTACTAGCCTGATTATTCATTTGCGAGCGAACGAAGCGAGCGAGCAAAAACTTTAAGATTTATTTCTAACGCTGAAGGCTGATAGATATTGGATCATCGATATTAGAAGAACCCAGAATTTATAGCACATTGTGTTGAATAAAGTTTTATCCGATTTCACTACATAGATCATAGATGATTGTTCGTTTCAAGGTTCAAGGTACTCGTTACATCATTTTTTTTTTCCTTTCAAGGTTCAAGTTTTGAGAAGGCATTGTAGACATTAATATAATAGATTGAAATATGAGAGAGTTGAAAAATACCCAAAACATATTTTGCCAGCACTAATATAAAGAGAATATGTATCTGGCAAAAATGATTTTAACATAAAAGTAGCCTGTTATGGAGCATCGTTCCTAACATCGTTTTGTTTATTTGTTTGTTGGATTATTATTTTATTCATTTATTTTTTTTGGTTTTTTTGGGGGAGGGCTCTTTGTTTTGTTTTGTCTTGTTTTTCTTAATGATAATCCAAAATGTTGGATTCGTGTTGAAATATTATCTAAATTTGATTTAAAATTATATATGAAATGATAAGTGGGTATATTAGAAGGCTTGTGCAAGGATCTTTTGTTTAGATGAAATGTTTGGTTTTAACAAAAGAATGTGACACCTTCATTTTGGTACTCTATACTCGTTGATCGCAATTGTAAAAGCATGTCCGTATCTGTTGTCCACTTGTATTATTATTATCATTTTTTTAATGTTTGCTTGTTAGTACCGAAATTCCTTTCCCTCTTAAATACCCTTTATACTTTTATATGCACAAAGACGTATTTTGTTGGTTGCTTGTTTTATTTTCAGTAACAGTCAATATATTTAGGTCCTTCTGTTCTCTTCTCCTTCTGTCTTTTGTATATGTTACTTCTTTAAGTCCTTGCTGTTTGTAGCTTCTTGATTTTATGATTTCTTTCATTGCTTTTGCTTTGATAAAATGTTGTTTTGTTTGTTTTCCATGGCCATGTATCTGTCTTCTTTTCCCCCTCCCCCCCCCCCCTCTTTTTCTTCTTCTTTCCTTTTCCTTTTTTTTTTTTTTTTTTTTTTTTTTTTTTTTTTTTTTTTTTTTTGGCATATGCATGATTGCTCATTTTAATTTGTTTATATATTGCATGATTTATAATTTACATTTTGCCCGGAACCAGCGTTTCTACAAGGTCTGCTTCTTTCCTGGTCTCTGTTTTCATTCTCATTTTCATGAAATTACTTTATTGTAGTCTTTGCTGCTTTTTTTCCTTACAACTCAAATAGTAATGTTCTTTATTTTACTTTTAATGATCGAAGATGTTTCTGCACTTGGTTTCTTAGTCATATCATTTTTACATTGTTAACTGCACAATTGTAACTTTGAAAAATGAAAATGAAATGAAATAAAATCTGATATCTAATCAAATCTAATCTATTGTTATTGAGATTTGTGTTTAAATTATCTGTATACCATATCAATATAGGTATAGGATTTTATGTGAAATGCTGACTTTTGCCCGGATATCTTTCGAAAACCATGAGACAAAAAATTGATCTGTTAAAGTGTACAGCGGTTAATTCAATGCTTGTCAGTCCAGAGGTTAGGGTGTATATATTTTTTACAGTACGAAGTAAATCATGGAGTGAGGGGTATGGCTCGCCATTAGGGAATTAAATATAATTGTTCAACATCAATACAAAATATATTTCACTTTAACAAATATATATTTATCTTTTACAAAATCATTTCACTCCAGTCAATATATATTTCACTCTTAACAAATATATTTCACTTTTCACAAAATTTCATTTCACTCTTTCACAAATATTCATGTCACGTTTTCACAAAAATCCTTTTCACTTTTAACAAAAATTCATTGCACATTTTACAAAATTACATTTCACTTTTAACAAAAATTCATTGCACATTTTACAAAATTACATTTCACTTTTAACAAAATTTCATTTCACTTTTCCCAAAAATACATTTCACTTTTCACAAATTTTCATTTCACTTTTCATAAAAAATTCATTTCACTTTTCGCAAAAAATCATTTCACTTTTCTCAAAAATTCATTTCACTTTCAAGAGGAAATAAATTCCACTTTAAAAGAAAAATGCATTCCATTTATAGGCCTATTGTCTCGAAACAACTTTGCTTGTCATGCATCTAGACCCCGATCTGGACCTGCGTGTACATTCCTCTCGTATAATATACATGTGCGTACTGTGCGTAGAAATCATTCCTCTTTCACCGAAACCATTTCACTGCGATAAAAACCATTTCACTCTGAAAAAAAATACGTTCCTCTTTTTTCTCGGCCTAAAGGTGGCGCTATAGCCAGGTAGCTCGAGCTACCACACGTGCCTGGCGCAGCGCGATCGAATCCCATCCGATTTCCGAACGCGACGTCGACGTTACTCCCCATCCTCAGGGGTGTCGCTAGAACATTTTGAATGGGGGGGGGGGGAGGGGGGATGACACCCAAATTTGCCGACAAAAATGCTGCACCTTAATCTCTCCCCCCCACAACCAAATAACAATAAAAGAAAATCGCAGATGTAGACAGGGGGGACGCTAGGGAGGGGGTGGGGGGAGGGGTGTGGGGGTGTCACACCCCCACTCAAAGTTTCTGTCGGCAAATGCGCCGCCTCTGTCGGCAAAAAAAAAAAAAAAAAGAGGGGAAAAAAGGGAAAGGGAAGAGGAAAGATAAAAGGAAAAGGAGAAAAGAGAAAGGAGAAAAAAAAGATAAGAAAAAAGAAAAGGGAAAGGAAAGGAAAAAAAGAAAAGGGGGGGGGGAAGAAGGAAAAGAAAAGGGAAGGAAAGAAAAAGAAGGGAAAAAATTGTATTATTTTTGTTCGCTCGCAAGAACACTGGAATTTCAATACTTTAATATTAAAGGCGTCCCCCTTCAGCAATGGGCTGCAGCCCCCCCCCCCCCCCCCCCTCTTCCCTCGAGGATTTTCAAAAGTTCCGATATTCATATTCGGGCAGCGAGGTGCTTGAATATCCAATTTTTGTGAAGCATTGCAAGGTTCCCAGATAATAATATTATGTAACTTGTGTATGCACAGGCGTAGCCAGGATTTTTCAATGGGGGGGGGGGGGGGGGTGAAGGATCCAACCGCGTAGCCAGGATTTCATTTTGGAGGGGCGGTTGTGAGCACGCGAAGCGTGCGAAATTGGTGATGACTAGGGGTGGGTGCAGGGAGGGAGGGGGAGGTTTTTCCCCTCCCGCGCGAAGCGCGAAAGCTCTTATTTTTTATAGCACATTTGAGAGAAAGATAACGGCTCGTAGCAAACAATTTTTTTAGGTGGAAAGTTATAGTTCGACGCCCGGACTGCTTTTCAATTATTTGGACGCAACATTGCACTGTATGCATCAGGGATGGGTGCAGGGAGGGGAGTTATTTCCCCTTCCCGGGGGGGAAACTTTGGCGTTCTAGCAAATTTTGAGAGAAAAATAACGGCTTGTAGCGCCTTTTTAGACTTTTTTCTCTCACTTCCACCGCTTTTTCGCTCTCGTTTTATTTTTCAATGGGCCCCCTGGCTAGGCCTATGTGTGTATGTAACTTCTGTGCATTTTCACGACGAAATTTTTTTTATAAATTTTGCTCGCTCGCTCACAAACATTTAGAAATTGAACAGTTGATATTCGGGCGAAAGGCTTCCCTACGGCAATGGGATCTTTCTCTCAAATTTGCTAAAACGTCACAGCTTTCGCGCTTAGCGCGGGAGGGGGAAACTTCCCCCTACCTCCCTGCACCCACCCCTCATCCCCAATTTCGCACGCTTGCTCACAACCGCCCCCTAAAATGAAATCCTGGCTACGCGGTTGGATCCTTCACGTCTGCCCCCCCCCCTCCTCCCGATTGAAAAATCCTGGCTACGCCTGTGAATACACAAGTTACATGATATTAGTTTCAGTTTCAGTTTAAGCACATTTATTTCCAACTTTTCAATATACAAAATAATAAATGAGCAAAAATAATGTACATGTATTTTTAACAAAAAATATGACAAAATATACATTAATGTGGTACATACATAGTTGGAGGGCACACCTCTAAAAGCAAAAGCTTGGGGAACCTTGCGATGCTTCACAAAAATCGGATATTTCAGCACCTTGCTGCCCGAATATGAATATTGGAACTTTTGAAAATCATCGGGGGAAGGGGGTGGGTCTGCCCCTTTGCCGAAGGGGGACGCTTTTTGCCCGAATATTAAAATAGAAAGATTAAACGAGAACTTACCGTTTGAAGTTTGATCTTTATTTTATGAGAGTGTCGAGGAAGAGATTACATGAGATCCCGCTCTCCGCGCATGCGCTCATACTTCGAAGCACCAAATGTGACTGCTGAACCCATAGTAAGATGTAGAGAACTTCAATTACGAATGAAATCAAGGGGTGGGAGTGGAGGGCATGTAATCTCTTCCTCGACACTCTCATAAAATAAAGATCAAACTTCAAACGGTAAGTTCTCGTTTAATCTTTCTATTTTATTTCGAGAGTCTCGTAGAAGAGACTACATGAGATTTTGAAGCACAGCAGGAACATTTGGCTGTAGAACAAAAAACTTTGAGGTTTAAAATTACCCAGAGGGATATGAAAGACATACCTTGCGAGTAGCGAGTAGCGTCGCCTTGTACCCAAAGTTACTGTTCTAAAATCACTTTTGTGAAGGCTTCCTGTTCTTTCACTAAAGGTTTGTTGTAGAACCGCCTGAATGTCTGTTCGTTAGCCCACCCTGCCTGGGTGAGGATACTGGAAATAGGCAGGTCTGCTCTCTTTGCTGCAGAGGCAGCTGCAGCACGTGTTGAATGCGATTTGTATACAGAGGTATCAATCCCTGCAGCTGTCAAGGATTCCTTGATCCATCTGGAAATTGTCTGCGACGTAACTCTCTGATGAGGCTTAGAGAAACTGATCAATAGGTAATCCTCTTGTTTCCTTAAATCCTTCGTTCTGCGAATATATTGTCGAAGGTAGTTAACAATGCACAGACGTCTGTCTGGTGGGTAAGCTTTAAGATGAAGTGTGAGGCCTGTCAAACCTGGTCTCGTCTGCTTAATGACATCATCTATATAGAATTTCACAGAACCTTGCTTAAGCTCCATGTTACTTAATTTCAAGAAATGCAGAGACTGTACTCTCTGCGCTGATATGAGTGCCATCAAAAGGCACAGTTTGAGGGTGAGGTCCTTCAGATTCAACGAAGTTGCTGGAGATTTTTTCCTCATGTACTTGAGAGCAATGTTCACATCCCAGATGTTTGTGTATCTAGATTTCGGTGGTTTCAGGTTAAATATGCCTTTAAGTAGTCGGCATATCAGTGGGTGGTTTCCAATTGTACAAGTACTATTCTCTAACACAGCGTAAGACGAAAGGGCACTGCGTGCTGTGTTAACTGCACTGTAACTCGATCCTTCACTCCGGAAAAGTTCGCTCAAAAATTCCAATACAGTGTTAACATTAGTTTGAAGATGGCTCACTTAATATGTTGTGCACAAAACTGTCTCCATTTCTTGATGTAAATGGCATACTGCTTTTTGGTTGAAGATCTCCATGACGCTGCGAGGATGTCCACTGTTCCTTTGCTTAGTCCATATTGCTTAAAGGATCCCCGCATAATCTGAAACAAAGAAGATCAAGACGATCATGTAAGGGGTGTGGTACATTAGATACAGGTTGAGTGAGAAGGTTGACTTTTCTCTTTAACAGGAGTGGTTCCCCTTTCATCATTGTCTTAAGACACGGGAACCATGCTTGCGTTGGCCAATTTGGGACAACTAACAGTCCTTCTGCCTTATCTGTTCTTATCTTTTGGAGGCATTTGGGTATGAGACAAAATGGAGGGAATGCATAGAAACTCAATTCTCTCCAGTTCAGTGAGAAAGCATCCACTGACTCTGCATTAGGATCTGGTAGCCAAGAGATATATCTCCTCAACTGTGCATTTAATCTAGATGCAAATAGGTCAATCTCAGGTGGCCCGAAATGTGATACTATTTTAAGGAAGTCTTCTCTATTAAGCATCCATTCGGTTCTGTCATTAAATTTGCGTGACTTTTGGTCAGCTTCCGTATTTTCCCGGCCTGGTAAGTGGGCTACACTAATTCAAATGTTTCTGTCAATGCGCCATTCCCAAATCTTGTGTGCTACTTTGTTACAGGCAGGTGATTTGGAGCCGCCCATACAGTTTAAGTATGTGACGGCCGTAACGTTGTCTGACCTCACAAGCACGTGGGCATCACGTAAATCAGAGCAAAAGGACTTCAGACCTAATCCCACTGCTAACGTTTCAAGATAGTTTATTTCATTGTTCCTTGCTCTGGCCAATTCACCTTCATTCCATCTTCCCCCTGTTTTAGCTTGCATGTTGGTTGCCCCCCAACCAGCTCCGCTCGCATCTGTGCGGATTTCAACGGTAGGACTTTCTCTTCTGAGGGGTGAAGAAGCCCCCCCAGATAATTTGGTCCACCATAACAGCTCATGTTTTGATTTATCAGAGAGGGTCATGTGCCTATCAAAATGTCCCCTGTTTGCTTTCAGGGCTGCTGTCTTATCTTTCTCTAGATTGCGGTAATACAGGGGCCCATATTGTACAGCTGGAAAAGTGGATACAAGGTTCCCAATGACTTGTGCTACCTGTCTGATAGAGGGAGATGTATTGTGTAATAAGTCCAGACAGATTTCAGATATGTCTTGTATCTTCTCCTCTGGTAGCCTGATTGTCATATCAACGGAATTCAGAATGAATCCGAGAAATCGGAGCTCTTGCTGTGGCTCCAGAACTGATTTATCAGGATGAACTTTGAACCCTAATTCACTGAGAATTTCTGTAGTATTTTGGATTGCCAATTCCACTTGTCCCTGAGATTCGCCAACAATTAATGTATCATCTAGATAGCCTATAACTGTATGTCCCAATTCTCGTAAATGGGCAAACACCGGTTTCATAATCTTGGTGAATAATCTTGGTGCAGTGCTCAGACCATTAGGTAGGGCTTTAAATTGCCAGCATTTGTCTTGCCATGTGAATCTCAAGAATTTCCTGTGGTTCTTGTCGATTGGGACCGAATAGTAAGCATCCTGTAGATCAACTGAGGCTAAATAGCAATTCTGAGTCAGCAAGTAACTTGCTGTGTGAATGCTATCCATTTTGAAATGTTGGGTCATTAGATTCAGATTTAATTCTGAAAGGTCAAGGATCAAACGCGTACCGCCGTTTTTCTTTGGTCTAGTGAAAATGTTGGACATAAAATCCCCCTGCTGTCGAGAGCATGGTTCTATAACTTCTTTATCAAAAAGTTTAGCTATTTCCTTGTTAATACTCTCAGTTTCTGATTTATTCCTTTTATGGGGAATAAAAGGTTTTGTCCTTTGCAGGGTCTGAGTATTCTCACCAAATTCAATTCTATAACCTCTGACCGCCTCTAAGATAAAGGGATCTGACGTAATATCACGCCACTTTTGATAGAAGAGCCTCAGTCGACCTCCAACAGGAGGGTCACTATTCGAATCATTAATCGAATTGGGGCTAGATCTAGGTCTAGAACTAGGTAATGAGTGATAAGGAATATTTCCACCTACCTCTTCGGGTATGATGGGAGCTACTTCCTCTGGCCTTGTCGGCTCTGTTGTTAGCTTCGTTGGTCGGGTGGTTTTCCCCTTCCCCGCCCCTGGCCTAAAAAAGGCATGCGGGAAGAGCCCGGGTGTGGGTAAGATTTCTGAAAGTTCTGCTTGTCATGCTTGTCATGCTTGTATGTGCCGGCGGATGGAGTCCATCCAGCGTCTTGGAATTTTGCAAGACTCTGTGCCTTGTAAGGGTGGTAACGCTGTTGTGCCCGATATTTGGGTTTGTCCTGTTGCGTTTTTACCACCCCGGCTGCTGCCCGTTGTTCCTCCTTGAGGTCCTTCATGCGTTTCCCGAGGTCGTCTCCGAAAAGAAACTTAGTAACTGGTGCCGACGGCTTGCATAAGTGGGTGTAATTCATCTCTGGCTTTATAAGTTCCTTCCGCAAACTGTTCATTTCATAGTTGGCATTACAAAGCAATGCTAGAGTATCTTGCTGAGTCTCTGTGATTGTCTGCGATGATAGTGACTGAGCAAATGCCGACAGTCCTCTGGTCAGAGATTTTTGCACTCTCTGCAGTTTCAAGTCCCGAGATCGAGCTCGGTGGGAAAGGTTTTCCCAGATTGTAGCATTGACTTTGGGAGTATCCAAATAATCACAATTACTTGGTGGCAAGTACTTGGCTAAAGTTTCTGAAAGAACTTTGTCTTCCAATCGGTTTTTGATCATATATGAGACTGAGGTAGCAATCTCCTCATCCACTGGTTCTCCCACTCCCGTGGGTACAGCAAACTTGGCCGCGATGTTAGGCACAAAAGTCTCCGATGCCTGCGGTGTATCACTCATGTATTGCTCCGCATCGGCCGGGCCAGCGTCATCCGCTGACTCCGCAAAATCGTCGGCAAAATTTCCGCTCTGCGGGGGGCCCGGAATGGCGGCCACCACACGTGCCAACATGGCCTCCATATTGTTCATGCGACGTTCCATGGCTGAAAAACCCACGTCTCCTTCACTGAAATGTTCATCCGGGGGTCTAGAGACTGTCGCCGGAGCCATTGACTTTGGCTTATTCAATGAGTGACTTCCCGACGGGAAGTCTGTCTTTGGTAAAGTCTTCTTCTTTACTTCTTTCTTTTTTCCCCGCGTGGAGCTCTTAGGCTCATGAGGCGGTACGATAGTTCCAGTGTTAGTCGGGCTCGCCGACGAGCACGGCGGAAACTCCGCTGTGTCCATGGGGTCCATGGTTCGTAAAACCGCGAACGAAAATTTCCTGAATCGCTCTAAACGATAGTGGAAGGATTAGACAACGTCTAACCTGGTCAAAATGTCCAGAAAACGTTCTTAAAACGTCAAGGCAGAAACTACGGTGACAACTGGAGTTTTTCGAAGAAAATATGAAGCAGAATTTGCGCGATGGAAAGTTACTTTCCATTCCCTATTAGCTGCGAAGAACGATATGAGCGCATGCGCGGAGAGCGGGATCTCATGTAGTCTCTTCTACGAGACTCTCGAAATAAAATTACAGTGTTCTTGCGGGCGAGCAAAATTTTGTTTAACTTTTCGTAGTGAAAGCGTACAGAAGTTACAAACAAAAGTTACATATTATTATCTGGGAACCTTGCTTCACAAATATTTGGATATTCTAGCACCTTGCTACCCGAATATGAATATCGGAACTTTGAAAATCCGCGGGGGGGGGGGGGGGGGGGGAGGGGGGGGGGGGGGGGGGGGAGGGGGGGGGGGGGGGGAGGGGGGGAGGGGCTGCAGCCCACTGCTGAAGGGGACGCCTTTAATATTAAAGTATTGAAATTCCAGTGAACGTGCGAGCGACCAAAAAATAATGCCATTTTTTTTCTTCTTTTTCTTTCCTTTTCCTTTTCTTTTCCTTCTTATTTATCTCTTTTTTGTTTTTTTTCTTTTCTTTCCCTTTTCTTTTTTTTTTCTCCTTTCTCTTTTCTTCTTTTCCTTTTATCTTTCCTCTTCCCTTTCCCTTTTTCCCCTCCTTTTTTGCCGACAGAGGTGGCGCATTTGCCACCCACTCCCTAGCGACCCCCCCCCCCCCCCCGTCTACATCTGTGATTTTCTTTTATTGCTATTTGTTTTGTTGGGGGGGGGGGAGGGGAGAGATTAAGGTGCAGCATTTTTGTCGGCAAATATGGGTGTCATCCCCCCCCCCATTCAAAATGTTCTAGCGACACCCCTGAGGATGGGGAGTAACGTCGACGTCGCGTTCAGAAATTGGATGGGATTCGATTGCGCCGCGCCGGGCACGTGTGGTAGCGCGAGCTAGCTGGCTATAGCGCCACCTTTAGGCCGAGAAAAAAGAGGAACGTATTTTTTTTTTCAGAGTGAAATGGTTTTTATCACAGTGAAATGGTTTGGGTGAAAGAGGAATGATTTCTACGCACACTACGCACATGTATATTATACGAGAGGAATGTACACGCAGGTCCAGATCGGGGTCTAGATGCATGACAACAAAGTTGTTTCGAGACAATAGGCCTATAAATGGAATGCATTTTTCTTTTAAAGTGGAATTTATTTCCTCTTGAAAGTGAAATGAATTTTTGAGAAAAGTGAAATGATTTTTTGCGAAAAGTGAAATGAATTTTTTATGAAAAGTGAAATGAAAATTTGTGAAAAGTGAAATGTATTTTTGGGAAAAGTGAAATGAAATTTTGTTAAAAGTGAAATGTAATTTTGTAAAATGTGCAATGAATTTTTGTTAAAAGTGAAATGTAATTTTGTAAAATGTGCAATGAATTTTTGTTAAAAGTGAAAAGGATTTTTGTGAAAACGTGACATGAATATTTGTGAAAGAGTGAAATGAAATTTTGTGAAAAGTGAAATATATTTGTTAAGAGTGAAATATATATTGACTGGAGTGAAATGATTTTGTAAAAGATAAATATATATTTGTTAAAGTGAAATATATTTTGTATTGATGTTGAACAATTATATTTAATTCCCTAATGGCGTGCCATAGAGGGGCGTGTTTTAATGAAGTCATTTAAGTTGTTCGAGAGTTTAGGACCAGAAAACGAATATTTTGTTGAAACGCAATTTAGGAATATCGATGTCTCTCACAGATCTTTTGGGATAATTATGAAAATTACAATGAAAATCATACTGATTACAAAATTGTTCGAGGAGATATTTGTAAATACACTTACACAAAAAACGTACTCTTGGCAACTGACAATATCTTTAAGAACAAAAAATAGTCTCAAGTCATAAAATAATATCCAATTTCACATGGCTTTGTCGGTAGTTTTGAGAATACGGGATAAGTTTGTCCTGGGGACAGTGGCGGCACCAAGGGGGGGGGGGGCATTGGGGGGCATTTGCCCCCCAGTCAGAAGCTTTGCCCCCCAGTTGCCCCCCCCCCCCAATAATTTTCGGAGTGAAAAAAAATAAAAGGGTGGAAAATGAAAAAGAAAAGAAAAGGAAAGAAAAAAGTGAAAAAGAAATGGAGAAAAGAAGGAAAAAGAAAGAAAACGGAAACTTGGAAAGCAGTGGCGGCATCAAGGTGGGGGGGGGGGGGCATGGGGCAAATTTGTTCGCTCAGCTCGTGTAAATATCCTCATGTTTGGGTAGTTTTATAGCCGAATAATTTCTGTACATTTCCACTATAATAGTGTCAAAATTTTTGCTCGCTCGCTTCGCTCGCTCGCAATACAGGCCTATAACTCCCACCACATAATCAGGCCGCGAGATGATCAAATGTCCTCATATTGGGGTAGTTTTATAGCCAAATAATCATTTCTGTACATTTTCACCACAAAAAGTTTCAAAATTTTTGTCCGTTCGCAATGTATAACTACCACCTTATTATCGGGCCGCAAGATGCTCAAATGTCCTCATATCTGGGTAGTTTCATAGCCGAATATAATTTCTGTACATTTTCACCACAAAAAGTGTTCGCAATAAATAACTACCACCTCATAATCGGGCAGCAAGATGCTCAAATGTCCTCATGCATATTGGGGTAGTTTTATAGCCGAATATGTAATGTCTGTACATTTTTACTACGAAAAATGTCAAAATTTTTGCTCGCTCGCTTCGCTCGCTCGCAGTATATAACTAACACCTCTTTATAATCGGGCAGTTCAGCTAGATGCTCAAAATGTCCTCATATCTGGGTAGGTTTATAGCCGAATATTCTGTACATTTTCACTACAAAAAGTGTCAACATTTTTTTTTGTCCGCCCTTGCCCCCCCCCCCAACATTTTCTTTTGCCCCCCATTTGCCCCCCCCCCCCCCCCACTTTAAAAATCCTGGTGCCGCCACTGCCTGGGGAGGTTTTTCCCCCGACGAATGGACAACCCCGAAAGATATGGAAGTTTTGAACATTTAGACTGGATCATTAATAATAATGATAACCCGTTCGTGCATAGCGTATTTCACATTATACACGTTCCTATATACGCTTCCAAAGAGGTTTTGGAAATCATTTACCCGGCTGTAGCTCTAGCAGCTGTTATCAGCGTACAGTGCAATTCAAGGAATAATCCTACCATGTACCTACCTGGGTCAAGGGGGTGTTTCACAAAGAGTTAAGTTTGACTTAACTCTTAAAGTGCCAAGGGTTTTAGCTCTCTTCAAAATTTTACCAATATTAGATCAATGCTTACTTTTCAAATGTCTCCACTTCATTAACTATCTATCATTTCACAAAATATTGTGTACGTAACTTGTAGGAAATTTATTACCATTTCTTATGATACCAAACATTGTTACTTTAACCAACTTTATGCATAAGAATTATTGAAAATTGCATTTAAGTTTCTTTTTTGTCCATTATTTTTTTGTTTCTCATTTGTTTACTATTGTTTAATTTTAAAATAAGGTAATATCTTTTTAAAAATATGCAATTTTCTCTGAAAATTTCTATGGTAGCATATAATTATAATCATATATTTAGAATGCTTGATTTTATGCTAAAAAGTGTGATATACATTAACCACCATAAACCTTTCCTGTAGTCGAGCAATTGGTGAATGAAAATGACAAGTCTATCTGTCACATATGTGCCATTGGCACTGAAAGAGTTAAAGTCATGCGTAAGTGCCAATGAGCATACGATCGTATCCGGACAACTACCCCCTGGACAATTACCCCCCGGACAACCACCCCCGGAAAACCACCCCCTGGACGACTACCCCCCTAGGACAACTACCCCCCAGGACAACTACCCCCTAGGACAATTACCCCCCAGGACAACTACCCCCCAGGACAATTACCCCCGGACAACTACCCCCCGAACAACTACCCCCCTGGACAGCTTCCCCCGAAAAATTGTCCTGGGGGTAATTGTCCTGGGGGGTAGTTGTCCTGGGGGGTAGTTGTCCTGGGGGGTAATTGTCCTGGGGGGTAGTTGTCCTGGGGGGTAGATGTCCTGGGGGGTAGATGTCCTAGGGGGGTAGTCGTCCAGGGGGTGGGTTTCTGGGGGGTAGTTGTCCGGGGGTAGTTGTCTAGGGGGTAGTTGTCCTAGTGCCAATCGCATACGATATTAAACGCATAATCTCATTCGTAGATTACCAAATAGCGCGCATCCCCTGAGCATGATCTGACCAATGTGGTGATGTGACACATACCGCACGCAACTAGGAATTTAAATGCGACTTTAAGTCAAACTTAACTCTTTGTGAAACATCCCCTGGTGTGGCAAATGTAGGTAAGTCTTGCCAAAGGAAGTTTCTTTTTTTTTTTTTTTTTTCATTGCATGTGACAATGTACTTTATTCATTTTGTGTGTGTGTGTGTTGTTGCCAAAGAAAGTTAGGGCCGCGGCAGGGATCATGCGAACCACGTAACTTGTGGTTCATAGTCCAGAGACTTATCCATCACCTCTGTCATAATCATTATACATAAACACCTTTATCAATACACAAATACAAAAGAACGCCTCTATCATCATCATCATACAAAAACATAATGACTCTTCCCCGAAGATTCGATACATGGTTATACATGGTATTAATTAAGTAAATTCAACAGCCAGATCCCTTTATAGTCTGTTGCATTGTCAGTGTATAGTTTGCAGTGAGTCTACGGCGTATACATTATTCTACCGTAGAGGCCAGTCTTCAAGAGTCCAGAATTTTCGATTCGGAAAATCAGAAATTATCAACAACAACAAAAACAAAAATATCAAAATTAGATATCTGAGCGTCTTGCGATTTTCCTTTTCACAACCGGAAAAAAAAAAATCACTGAAAACCTAAAATGCTTAAATTTGCCATTGTCAATCGAAAACGGAAAACGAAATCAGTTTAATAAAAACATTTTAAAACAAGCACTTTTTTGTTGCTTTACTTCCGATTCTAAGATTTAGTTCGCGGAACGTATACATAACAAAAAAAGGTATCAAAAAGTTATCCGAATTGGAGTTAATTCTTTTAAGAACCAAAGATGCCTCACATGCGTAGTCCCACTCCCACAACCGATTGCTTATTAGTCGGTAATAAATATGAATAGAACATGAGGAAATTTAAGTCTTGGCTTGAATATAAATGTAAACATGGTATTTTTAAAAGACGAAGATTCAATTCCGGAGTGCCAAAACACTTTACGGTCATAATGTATGTACGTGCACATACCATAGGTATAGGCGTCGATGAATTAATTCATCTAGTCAAATGCAAAGTATTTGGCCAAAAATTTAATGAGCTCTGCCCCAAATACAGGAAGCTACATATATACCGAAGGCTTTTCGTTGCCGTGCTCGTAGCTGATGGGGCTATTCATAAAATCATTTGAATGCTCATTGACCGTGTGCTTTAATATTTTGTTTGATTTTAAATGGGAAAATCCGAAATGCCTTCTCGAATGAAATGTAAACTAATTAGATTCAGCATATGCCATTTATAGATAATTATCCCTACACTCTCAGAAATGTTGGTTAAAAATCATTATTTGGTTCAAATATGAACCTACCAACTGTTGGTTAAAAATAAATTGTATGTAAAACATATGGGATTTTGTTTTAACCAACAGTTGGTAGGTTCATATTTTAACCAACCTAAAAACTTTTCTGAGAGTGTAGGGGTGGAGCAGAGCGGTCCGGTCAGGCTGTGGGTCCATGATAATTACTATTATAATTATTATTAGTAGTAGTAGCTGCCCTACATAATTATACAAAAACGTTACCTCCTGTATATGGAGGAAAGCCAAAACGAAAAGGGGAGGGAGGGGGTAAGAGAGTCCAGTGGAGAAGAGAGAGAGAGAGAGAGAGAGAGAGAGAGAGGGGGGGGGGGGGGGGGGGGGGGGGGGGGGGGGGGGGAGAGAGAGAGATTGGGCCGCGGGGGGGGGGGGTCCATGTGTTGCATCGCACACAAACCGCTCTCATGCAACCTACAATAATGTGATTTTTGATGCTCAAATTCGACATTTTTACTCAGTACTATCTCAAGTTACATAAAATAGGACCTTAATACCCCAAGTGATTACTAAAATTGCTTAACGTTGCCTACAATATATTTAAAAGGTTATTTTAGAGCATTCGAAAGCTCCGCAAACAGCCGACGCTTCCCTAGTAACGCTAGGCTATTCTTCGATATAGGGCTTGCATAAGTAATTCTGGTCCCCATTCCCTAAAAAAAAATCATATTTTAAAAACGTTGGGATGTAATTCGTTATAATGTTCAGAGCAAAGACAAAATATAAAAAATCTCCTGAATGAGGTGCCTTATTTGGCGAATTGAGTCCAGGCAATAACAAAAGTTATTAAGCCTGAAATGTAGCTAAACATAACTCTCGCCCATTCATGGTAGGGGAATGTATTGTTATGAAGCCTCTCTGATTATTTGGAGCTATATGTATAAGGCTCCTTTGTGGACTTTATACACACACATATATATATATATATATATATATATATATATATATACTTTATATATACCAGTATCTACCGATGTCGCATTTATCAGAAAACAAAAGGGGCACTTATTTCTGAGGTTAAAAGGGGCACTCATCAGAAGGTAAAAAGGACACTGATTAGAAAGAAAAAGGGGCACTATACGAAGAAAAAGGCATTTATCAGCTATGAAAAGGGGCACTTTTGGGGGTACTTGAAAAAGTGAGGGGGGCACTTTACCCCCCTGCCCCCCTTCCCCCGGAGCACTGCCTCTGATCATCATAGCCTTGATAAAGATATGATAATTTGAACTTAAATAAAGTATGCATATCGATATCATGAACAGAAAATGAAATTAAATATCACATGGAAAACGACAAAATGATGGGAAAATATATCTTACATATCAGCAAATTGAGTAGAGAAGATATAACACAATATAATAGAAAAAATAAACACTAATAATTTGAAGTCTGACGGTGTAAAACCTTTTGTATTTTATTGTTTGGAAGATTTCATTTCCCGAGTTTTGCATCAGTTTTTCCTTATTTTATTTTACACCTCCGGATTTATTGGGGGAGGGGGGGGGGGGCAAAAAGATATGTTTGCCCCCCATATTTTCTTGGGGGGCAATCGCCCCCCTGCCCCCCCAGGATCGACGTCCCTGTCACTCTACTGACTCTACTCATTACACCTTTTAAAAAAATGGATCCCATCTTTTAAATATAATCTGTTTTCTGTTGTTTTCACATTCCTAATGATGCAAACAACGTTCAATCTGGTGAAACAGATATATTTAGTGAGGGAGAGAGAGAGAGAGGAAGAGGGGGGGGGGGGGTGTACAGCATGCACGCAGTATCAAACATTACTCTTAATAGCCAGATCATACAATCATATTGATTTTTAGAAATTAAATGCTTTGAAACAATTTCACCCCCCTAAAAAAAAAGACAAAAAAAAACAAACAAAAACGAAAAAAAAAAAAAAGACTCAAGTAGCTCTTTGATATTTGTTGCAGGGTATACAGGTATACACAAGAGTATTTTGTTTGTTTGTTTATTTGTTTAGGATTTTTTTAAAGATTCAGATGATTGGAACTATAACTGGCCAAGCTTCAGCATGTGAAAGAGTTGTAGAACCTCAAGTTCTGAACTATACATACAGGAAAAGTTATCTATTTACCAAAGATAACACCATTATTTTGGCATTCAGCCACCCGAACTTCTGCTTCTCGCCTCGTTGCCCCTTCCAATTGAAGTGTATTGCTAGGCGGGGCTCCATCAAAGTTGTCATAACTCTGTTGACCTTCCGCCACAGAGACACCTCCACATATTCTCAAGTGGCTCCTGCTAGCATGATTTCCAGTCCAATCTTCAAAATCTATCTAGTCTAAAACTTCTAACTTCATAAGATTTATCGTATTTTTTGCATAGAACAATTTTTTACTTGCTTTGAAACAATGTTTTTCATTCCGTCTAAAGATGACTTATAAAGTTTTACACTAGAAATTTCAAACTATTTACAGGACAACTAAAAAACAACAACAACACCCCCCCCCCCCCAAAAAAAAATGTCTTGTCTTCTGGGGGCATTTAAGCTTCCGTAATTTCAGCCTGCGATTGTGAGAGTTATGTTTAGCTACATTTCAGGCTTAATAACTTTTGTTATTGCCTGGACTCAATTCGCCAAATAAGGCATCTCATTCAGGAGATTTTTTATATTTGGTCTCTGCTCTGAACATTATAACGAATTACATCCCAACGTTTTTAAAATATGATGATTTTTTTTAACACGTGAGGGAATGGGGACCAGAATTACTTATGTAAGCCCTATATCGAAGCCTAGCCTAGCGTTACTAGGGAAGCGTCGGCTGTTTGCGGAGCTTTCGAATGCTCTAAAATAACCTTTTAAATATATTGTAGGCAACGGTAAGCAATTTTAGTAATCACTTGGGGTATTGAAGTCCTATTTTATGTAACTTGAGACAGTACTGAGTAAAAATGTCGAATTTGAGCATCAAAAATCACATTATTGTAGGTTGCATGAGAGCGGTTTGTGTGCGATGCAACAGTGTACATGGACCCCCCCCCCCCCGCGGCCCCATCTCTCTCTCTCTCTCTTCCCCCCCCCCCCCCGTCTCTCTCTCTCTCTCTCTCTCTCTTCTCCACTGGACTCTCTTACCCCCTCCCTCCCCTTTTCGTTTTGGCTTTCCTCCATATACAGGAGGTAACGTTTTTGTATAATTATTTAGGGCAGCTACTACTACTAATAATAATTATAATAGTAATTATCATGGACCCACAGCCTGACCGGACCGCTCTGCTCCACCCCTAGGGATAATTATCTATAAATGGCATATGTTGAATCTAATTAGTTTACATTTCATTCGAGAAGGCATTTCGGATTTTCACATTTAAAATCAAACAAAATATTAAAGCACACGGTCAATGAGCATTCAAATGATTTTATGAATAGCCCCATCAGCTACGAGCACGGCAACGAAAAGCCTTCGGTATATATGTAGCTTCCTGTATTTGGGGCAGAGCTCATTAAATTTTTGGCCAAATACTTTGCATTTGACTAGATGAATTAATCATCGACGCCTATATACCTATGGTATGTGCACGTACATACATTATGACCGTAAAGTGGTTTGGCACTCCGGGGATTGAATCTTCGTCTTTTAAAAATACCATGTTTACATTTATATTCAAGCCAAGACTTTAATTTCCTCATGTTCTATTCATATCTATTACCGACTGATAAGCAATCGGTTGTGGGAGTGGGACTACGCATGTGAGGCATCTTTTGTTCTTAGAAGAATTAACTCCGATTCGGATGACTTTTTGATACCTTTTTTTATGTATACGTTCCGCGAACTAAATCTTAGAATCGGAAGTAAAGCAACAAAAAAGTGTTTGTTTTAAAATGTTTTTATCCACACCGATGAAATCAGCAGGTTATGTAAAGGGTTCCGTATGTTTGTTTGTTTGTTTGTTTGTTTGTGTACAAGATAACTAGAGAACGGGTGAACGGATTTGCACCAAATTTTCAGGGATTGTTTGGATAGTGACAGGAAAGAATCGATTAAATTTTGGTGATGATTGGTTGATCCCTGCAAATTCTGTGTGACCTTCTAGTCTTCTTCGTTGAGAATGGTGCTGACGCCATATTACCAGTGTTAAGCTATCGATGCGCTTTGTTGGGATATCGGTATCGGCTCCTTAAATCTGAACAGCGCGCGGTGATCTATAGAGTCACACTGGTAATGGCGTCAGCACCATTCTCAACGAAGAAGAAAAAAATGTTTTTAACTACTGAATTATTAGTCTAGAATATCGTAAAATTGCCCGAGTAGTCCGGTGATTCTAAAAACAATCCTTATTTGATCTAGAGACCGGTAAGAAACTTCACAGAAATGGATAGTATTGATAGGAACAGTAAGTTTAGATTTAATTTCTCTCGAGTTTCTCACTTGCAGCAGAAAATGCTGTGGTAGCTAATGCAGCTAGACGCCGGATCGGACGGCCCAGCGCGTACATGGCACACGGCGGCACACGGCCAAATTTCGGGCATCGGCTCAGATTAGCCGTGAAGTTTCATTACTTTTGCATTGTGATTGTTGATTTAGAACTCATCCTAGTTAATAATGTGGATTCTCTGGGTCTTTTACTACGGAATATCGAACATCATATTTATCAAATCAATCTGGAAAAAAAACTAGGTAGGATTTTTTATTCACTCATTCCGCCCCTTTAAAAAGCAAAGGTAGATCTAGTTCCTTTCCGTGTGCTCTAGATGGAACGTTGGTTTAAATGTTGGCCTAGATTTAATTTCAGACCTATATGAACATACTACCTAATAACACCTGTAAAATTACACTTCGAATGATGCCTACTGACTTTATTTCCCACGGCTAATCCCCCAAATTTCCCGTATCTAGCATACAAGTAGCAACACCAGCACCAACACCGAACGTGAAATGAAAGTTTCTTAATCCCTAGGGTATAGTGTTAGCGAACGGAATTTTGTATATGAAATTAAACACCGGCTGCCGAGCTCGGTTCAGCAGACAACATCTGACAAAAATTAAACAACGGCAACCGGAACTACGTCAGAAAATCAGAGGTCAACACCTAACACCGACTGAATTTTTTCTCATTTCATAGTCGGTGTTAGATCATGATTTCGCGGCAAAATAAACACTAACCACAAACACCAACACCGAGCGTGAAATCACCCAATGTAGATTTCAGTTTTGACCCCATAGTATAGTATTGCAACTACTCTGTAGCACCGCCAAGGCGTGGGTCTGCCGCCTTTGACGGCCCCTCTAGTTATTAAACTGATTTCGTTTTCCGTTTTCGATTGACAATGGCAAATTTAAGCATTTTAGGTTTTCAGTGATTTTTTTTTCCGGTTGTGAAAATGAAAATCGCAAGACGCTCAGATATCTAATTTTGATATTTTTGTTTTTGTTGTTGATAATTTCTGATTTTCCGAATCGAAAATTCTGGACTCTTGAAGACTGGCCTCTACGGTAGAATAATGTATACGCCGTAGACTCACTGCACATGTGCAATATACACTGACAATGCAACAAACTATAAAGGGATCTGGCTGTTGAATTTACTTAATTAATACCATGTATAACCATGTATCGAATCTTCGGGGGAGAGTCATTATGTTTTTGTATGATGATGATGATAGAGGCGTTCTTTTGTATTTGTGTATTGATAAAGGTGTTTATGTATAATGATTATGACAGAGGTGATGGATAGGTCTCTGGACTATGAACCACAAGTTACGTGGTTCGCATGATCCCTGCCGCGGCCCTAACTTCCTTTGGCAACAACACACACACACACAAAATGAATAAAGTACATTGTCACATGCAATGAAAAAAAAAAAAAAAAAAAAAAAAAAAACTTCCTTTGACAAGACTTACCTACATTTGCCACACCATATAGGAACGTGTATAATGTGAAATACGCTATGCAAGAACTGGTTATCATTATTATTAATGATCCAGTCTAAATGTTCAAAACTTCCATATCTTTCAGGGTTGTCCATTCGTTGGGGGAGAAACCTCCCCAGGACAAACTTATCCCGTATTCTCAAAACTACCGACAAAGCCATGTGAAATTGGATATTATTTTATGACTTGAGACTATTTTTTTTTTTTTAGATATTGTCAGTTGCCAAGAGTACGTTTTTATGTGTAAGTGTATTTACAAATATCTCCTCGAACAATTTTGTAATCAGTCTGATTTTCATTGTAATTTTCATAATTATCCAAAAAGATCTGTGAGAGACATCGATATTCCTAAATTGCGTTTCAACAAAATATTCGTTTTCTGGTCCTAAACTCTCGAACAACTTAAATGACTTCATTAAAACACGTCCCTCACTCCATGATTTACTTCGTACTGTAAAAAATATATACACCCTAACCTCAGGCCTGACAAGCATTGAATTAACCGCTGTACACTTTAACAGATCAATTTTTTGTCTGATGGTTTTCGAAAGATATCCGGGCAAAAGTTGTCAGCATTTCACATAAAATCCTATACCTATATTGATATGGTATACAGATAATTTAAACACAAATCTCAATAAAAATAGATTAGATTTGATTAGATAACAGATTTTATTTCATATCATTTTCATTTTTCAAAGTTACAATTGTGCAGTTAACAATGTAAAAATGATATGACTAAGAAACCAAGTGCAGAAACATCTTCGATCATTAAAAGCAAAATAAAGAACATTACTATTTGAGTTGTAAGGAAAAAAAAAGCAGCAAAGACTACAATAAAGTAATTTCATGAAAATGAGAATGGAAACAGTGACCAGGAAAGAAACAGACCTTGTAGAAACGCTGGTTCCGGGCAAAATGTAAATTATAAATCATGCAATATATAAACAAATTAAACTGAGCAATCATGCATATGCCAAAAAAAAAAAAAAAAAAAAGGAAAGAAGAAGAAAAAGAGGGGGGGGGGGGGAAGAAGACAGATACATGGCCATGGAAAACAAACAAAACAACATTTTATCAAAGCAAAAGCAATGAAAGAAATCATAAAATCAAGAAGCTACAAACAGCAAGGACTTAAAGAAGTAACATATACAAAAGACAGAAGGAGAAGAGAACAGAAGGACCTAAATATATTGACTGTTACTGAAAATAAAACAAGCAACCAACAAAATACGTCTTTGTGCATATAAAAGTATAAAGGGTATTTAAGAGGGAAAGGAATTTCGGTACTAACAAGTAAACATTAAAAAAAATAATAATAATACAGGTGGACAACAGATACGGGGCATGCTTTTACAATTGCGATCAACGAGTACAGAGTACCAAAATGAAGGTGTCACATTCTTTTGTTAAAACCAAACATTTCATCTAAACAAAAGATCCTTGCACAAGCCTTCTAATATACCCACTTATCATTTCATATATAATTTTAAATCAAATTTAGATAATATTTCAACACGAATCCAACATTTTGGATTATCATTAAGAAAAACAAAACAAAACAAAACAAAGAGCCTCCCCCCCCCCAAAAAAAAAAAAAAAAAATTCTAATCCAACAAACAAATAAACAAAACGATGTTAGGAACGATGCTCCATAACAGGCTACTTTTATGTTAAAATCATTTTTGCCAGATACATATTCTCTTTATATTAGTGCTGGCAAAATATGTTTTGGGTATTTTTCAACTCTCTCATATTTCAATCTATTATATTAATGTCTACAATGCCTTCTCAAAACTTGAACCTTGAAAGGAAAAAAAAATGATGTAACGAGTACCTTGAACCTTGAAACGAACAATCATCTATGATCTATGTAGTGAAATCGGATAAAACTTTATTCAACACAATGTGCTATAAATTCTGGGTTCTTCTAATATCGATGATCAAATATCTATAACCAATCAGTCATGAAAAACACATTGCAATCTTTGTTCATTGGTTTAGTCTTGGTGCATACAAAAAGATAACAAGTGATGGCAAAATATAGATAAGTTGCACGCGATGATACGCTCGCCAATGTATTTCTTTGTTCGATGACCCCATACATATATCCCATTGAATCTCTTCATCTATATTGCAGTGCTATATTGCGAATTTTCCTGGGTACAGTTAAGAAATTGCGTTTTGGGGGTTAAAAATGGAAAAAAAAAAAAAAATCCCCCGCTAGATCGCTTTGCCCCTCGCTTTATACAATAACTTAGATAGCTTTGGGCAACTTTGGGGGTTTTTTTTTTGGGGGGGGGGGGGGAAGGCTAGTCAAACAGTACAGTGAACCTCGTTATTAAGAACAGTGTTATAACAAACTCTCGTCACATACAAGGTAATTTTCCTGGTCCCACTTCTCTATATTGTATTGTGTGTTTTATTGTTGTTGTTGTTTTTTTTATTCCCGATACAGCAAGATTTGAAAATAACAAGGAAATTTCCTTGGTCCCAAGGAGTTTGTTATTCTGAATACAGAACAGTTTTCTTTTCTCTGCCAGGTTCACACTGTCTGATTTTGTATATACTTTTGTTTTTGTACGTTTTAGAGATTCAACATATCCTTTACTATTCTTTTTGCTCCTCCTCCTCCTCCTCCTCCTCCTTCTCTTCTTCTTCTTCTTCTTCTTTTCTTCTTCTTCTTCTTCTTCTTCTTCTTCTTCTTCTTCTTCTTCTTTTTCTTCTTCTTATTATTATCATCAATGTTGTTGTTGTTGTTATCATGGTTATTATTATTATTATCATTATTATTATTATTATTATTATTATCTTAATATTTTTTTCCTTCTCAGTCTGTAAATAATACAATTTTAACTTATTAATTTTGTATGTTGGGGATCCCACTGGAAATAAGCTCTCGAGCTTTCGTGGTTTATCCTGTTCAAGCATGCTTAATTTTGATCTGTTATTCTTTTTATTGTTGTATTTCGAGGATTGGCGAATAAAATCAATCAATCAATCAATCATGTAACGAAATTTCATGCTGAGTCACAGATTTTTAGGACTTACAAGTGGGTCTCACTTTCTATTTTCTACCCTCATAAAGTTTACGATGAGAATGGTAGTAATTGTATTTTTTTTGTATGATAGTAATTGATCGAGTGCAAATGAACATGCATGCCTTTCCTACTCAAACCTCTCTGTAAGTTCCTTTCCAGGTATAACGCATAAAAATAAGTAACTCTTCAGTAATTTATAACTTTCTACAAACGATAACATTACCTGGTCTCATTGAACGAACTCATATCTCATTTATTGACTGAAGTGAATCCATTGGGTCATTCTCAAAGAATACATGTAAATATTCTAGACAACATTTAGATAATCACATAATGTGTGAAATAGACATTTACATGTTCAAACAGGGACTATCATATTATCATTTTACGAACAGGAAGGGGGGGGGGGAAGAGAGACAAAATATATGATAGGTATACTCTGTCCCTGCATTACAGTGTAGATAACGGAACAGATTTTAAAAAAGTAAAAAAAAAAAATCATCTTTTTTCATGACTCATAATACAGCTAACCGTTGCTTATTAGATTGTCAACACAGACGCTAGATGTATTTTGTTTACAATTTTGATTATTTCGTCTTTTATACCTTACGTGACTCAAGGAATATATGCACAATGAAAGTAGATTAAAAGAAAAATTTTTACAGACGGCATTTTTAGTTGCACAATATAAATAAGCCTAAGTAAATTTTAGTTTATCGTTATTCTTGTCCAGTTACAAAGGCGAAAGTAAAACACTTTAGTAGGCTGATGTAAAGGGTTGCCGCCGCCGCCGCCCCCCCCCCCCCCAAGAAGAAGAAGAATATTTCCGTGGGAATCTCGTCGGGCCTTTCGATTTTTGTTTATTTTTTGTCTATAGACTCCATTTCATTTCATCTCGGTTTATTTAGGGTTCGTTTAGAAATCAATTTGCAATCGATGCTCAGCATTGAGATATTCATGTTTTATTTTGATTCCATTTTCATTTTATCTTCTCATTAAATTTTTAGCGTGAACAGAAAAAAAATGGCGATGACAATTAAAAAAAAAAGTCTTCCCCAAACACTGCCAACAATGATGTCGTGTAAAGTTAGTTCTGTTGTAAACAGAAAAAACAAACAAACAAAAGAAATAAAAAAATGACTGATTGGATGATATGTATTGAGTAATTCGGACTAAACGGGAAGGAGAGAGAGAGAGAGGAGCAAACCAGGAACTTGTTCAGACATTATCAACCAACACCTCGGCTCGAATCTTTGCGTTTATGTGCACAAGGAAACCAGTAATAAGTTGGTAATTTTGGGGGAAAATAACATCTCGTCGGATTCATTCTGAAAATTAGCTTGGTTGAAAATGACCACATTTTTTCTATATTATTGAACGACATTTTGATTTTTTATATGATAGAAGGCGAAGCTAATATTTGATGTATTTTGGAGCCTGATATTTTTATATATCAACAAGGCATACATTGTAGTCATTAAGAGAGAGAGAGAGAGAGAGGGAGAGACGCGAGTGTATGATACTGTATATGTATTACAAATTTGAATGAGTACACAATATCTCTGGACTCTGGTGTCATAAAATCCAGAGAAACTATGCTAAGCATTACCGGAACAAATATTTAGAATCATACAGAATAAGCACTCAACTAATTATTTGAGTGATTTCATCGGTTTTAAAGAGGGTAATAGAACAACTAATCACATCTTTGTGCTAAAGACCATAATTGATAGGTATGTAAAATAAAAAGAGATAGAAGAGAGTAGACAAATTTATCTGTGTTTTGTAGATCTGAAAGAGGCATTCGACACTGTCTGGCGGGAAGGTCTTTTTTACAAGCTACTAAATAATGGAATAGGGGGACATTTTTAAGATATTGTTACTGATATGCATAAACAGTTACGAATAAGTATCAAATTGACAAATGGAATTACACCTTGTTTTACAACAAATACTGGCGTCAAACAAGGCTTTACTTTAAGTCCAACATTGTTTAATTTGTACTTGAATGACCTACCTAATGATATAGGAGTGATTGGAACAGACCCAGTATCCCTCAGCGGGAAACTGGTTAAACTGCCTGATGTTTGCTGATGATATAGTTCTGATATCAAAAACTCAAGAAGGTATGAAAACTATGCTCAGCAGGTTAGAAGAATATTGCAACAAATGGTTGCTATGAGTTAATATAAAGAAGACAAAAATACTCATCTGTAATAAAAAATGGAAGAATGCTGAAGAACCACAATTTTGAAATAGATGGTGAAGTAATAGAAGTTGTAAAACAAGTCAACTATTTAGATATTACTATGGATGCTGCTGGCAATTTCAACAACGTTAAAGAAAATCTAGTAGAAAAATCTAGAAGAGCAATGTTCAAACTTTACAAATCATTCGGTACTCATCCCCCAAATATAAAACTAGCTTTATGTTTGTTCCAGTCATTTATCAAAGCCATCCTTCTGTATGGGACAGAGGTTTGGGGAGCATTTGTCATAGAGTTTGGAAAACTTCTGAGAAATGATGTAGGTCACTCAAAACTATTCTTCAAAAATGTTTTGGAACCTGTTCACTTACAGTGGCTCAGATATGCTCTTGGTGTAAATAAGAAATGTAATATAGCCATTTTGGCTGAGATGGGAGAATACCCATTATTAACTGCAGATATATGTTCTTGTGTAGCTAAGTATTGGTCACGAATGAAAGATATTGATTGTAATTCCCTGTTATACCATGCATATGAAATGAATAGAGTAATGACAAGAAAAAACACTGCATGCTGGTTAAAGAATGTACATACGTTATTGAAAGCTTGTAAACTATATCTTGATGAAAACAATGAATGTATTGATGTTGTAGACTTAACTGACAGTGAACGGGTTGTCGGAAATGAAGTGAATTCCGTTATGAAGGATATTTTTCAAAACCAATTCATCTGCACAGTATAATGTAGGGAATAGTGGGGAGGGGAACAAACTGAGAACATACAGGAAATTTAAGTCAGATATTAAGCAGGAACAGTATCTTCATGTTATCGAAAGTTTTCGACTCCGAAGAAATATATGCCGCTTCAGAATAAGCTGTCATAATTTAGCAATAGAAACAGGAAGGCACAGAAGGCCTGAGAAAACATCAATACATCTTAGAATATGCACCGACTGTGAGGAAGGAGAGATGGTGACGAATTACACACACTGATATTTTGCCCTAACTTCAAAGAACAAAGAAAAAAACTCTTAGATGCTTTATCATTAAACAGTGGCGGCACCAGGATTTTTAAAATGGGGGGGGGGGGCAAATGGGGGGCAAAAGAAAATGTTGGGGGGGGGGTAAGGGCGGACAAAAAAAAAATGACACTTTTTGTAGTGAAAATGTACAGAATATTCGGCTATAAAACCTACCCATATATGAGGACATTTTGAGCATCTATCTGAACTGCCCGATTATAAAGAGGTGTTAGTTATATACTGCGAGCGAGCGAAGCGAGCGAGCAAAAATTTTGACATTTTTCGTAGTAAAAATGTACAGAAATTACATATTCGGCTATAAAACTACCCCAATATGCATAAGGACATTTGAGCATCTTGCTGCCCGATTATGAGGTGGTAGTTATTTATTGCGAACACTTTTTGTCGTGAAAATGTACAGAAATTATATTCGGCTATGAAACTACCCAGATATGAGGACATTTGAGCATCTTGCTGCCCGATAATAAGGTGGTAGTTATACATTGCGAACGGGCAAAAATTTTGAAACTTTTTGTGGTGAAAATGTACAGAAATGATTATTTGGCAATAAAACTACCCCAATATGAGGACATTTGATCATCTCTCGGCCTGATTATGTGGTGGGAGTTATAGGCCTGTATTGCGAGCGAGTGAAGCGAGCGAGCGAGCAACAATTTTGACACTATTATATATAGTGGAAATGTACAGAAATTATTCGGCTATAAAACTACCCAAATATGAGGATATTTACACGAGCTGAGAGAACAAATTTGCCCCATGCCCCCCCCCCCCCCACCTTGATGCCACCACTGCTTTCCAAGTTTCCGTTTTCTTTTTTTTCCTTCTTTTCTCCATTCCTTTTTCACTTTTTTCTTTCCTTTTCTTTTCTTTTTCATTTTCCACCCTTTTATATTTTTTTCACTCCGAAAATTATTGGGGGGGGGGGGGGCAACTGGGGGGCAAAGCTTCTGACTGGGGGGGGGGGGGGGCATTTGCCCCCCCCAGTCAAACATCAAAATTTTCTGCTGCATGTTAAATTCTAAACATACTGTTCTCCGATGTAGATTGTGTACATGTATGTGAAATAATTCTAGCCAGATTGAGAAAAAAACTAAGATTTCAACAAAAAAGCTTTCAGGATATCTGAAAACTTTTGTGGTGCCGCCACTGTCATTAAAATACCCTAATTTCGCTTTTCTTAGACCCAGGGGCATAGATAGCGGGGGGATGGGAGTATGCATCCCCCAACTTTTCAGGTGGGGGGGGGGAGGGAGTGATGGTGTGTAAAAACGTCTCCCCAGGTTTCACCCCCCCCCAAAAAAAAAAAAAAAAAAAAAAAATGGTAGAAAATTTTCTGATTTTCCCCGATATATTTTTACACTACTAGAAAGAGAAAACCATCTACTTCAAATTATACAACATGGGTGTTGATCTGGGAGGGATATGGAAATATAATTAATGATTATGTTAGAAGGTCCAAAAAGCTGGAAAATAATAAATCACTTTATTTTTCTCTGATAATAGGTCCGTCCCGCCCCCCTCCCTCAAAACCACCTGTCCCGATGGTAACACACACACGTACAACTAGAGGGCCGTCAAAGGCGGCAGACCCACGCCTTGGCTATACTATACTATGGGGTCAAAACTGAAATCTACATTATGTGTACTAACCCAGGATTTTGTCTTAACACATGGCTTTACCTAACTCGAAATTTATGTACCGAAAAAACATGACCCCTGTGTCCGACTGAGGCATTGTACAATGGCTGCTAAAACCGCTTCGTACTTAAAAGTGCGAAACGGTGATCTTTACATATACTATACTATAGAGTCAAAACTAGAAGGTCACACAGAATTTGCAGGATCAACCAATCATCACCAAAATCTAATCGATTCTTTCCTGTTACTATCCAAACAATCCCTGAAAATTTGGGGCAAATCCGTTCACCCGTTCTCTAGTTATCTTGTATACAAAAAAAAAGAAAAAAGAAAAAAAGAAAAACAAAAACAAACAAACAAACTAGAGGGGCCGTCAAAGGCGGCAGACCCACGCCTTGGCGGTGCTACAGAGTATAGTTGCAATACTATACTATGGGGTCAAAACTGAAATCTACATTGGGTGATTTCACGCTCGGTGTTGGTGTTTGTGGTTAGTGTTTATTTTGCCGCGAAATCATGATCTAACACCGACTATAAAATGAGAAAAAAATCAGTCGGTGTTAGGTGTTGACCTCTGATTTTCTGACGTAGTTGCGGTTGCCGGTGTTTAATTTTTGTCAGATGTTGTCTGCTGAACCGAGCTCGGCAGCCGGTGTTTAATTTCATATACAAAATTCCGTTCACTAACACTATACCATAGGGATTAAGAAATTTTCATTTCACGTTCGGTGTTGGTGCTGCATGGTGTTGCTACTTGTATGCTAGATACGGGAAATTTGGGGGATTAGCCGTGAGAAATAAAGTCAGTAGGCATCATTCGAAGTGTAATTTTACAGATGTTATGAGGTAGTATGTTCATATAGGTCTGAAATTAAATCTAGGCCAACATTTAGTCCAACGTTCGATCTAGAGCATACGGAAAGGAACTAGATCTACTTTTGCTTTTTAAAGGGGCGAAATGAGTGAATAAAAAATCCTACCTAGTTTTTTTTCCAGATAGATTTGATAAATATGATGTTCGATATTCCGTAGTAAAAAAACCAGAGAATCCACATTATTAACTAGAATGAGTTCTAAATCAACAATCACAATGCAAAAGTAATGAAACTTCAGGGCTAATCTGAGCCGATGCCCGAAATTTGGCCGTTTGCCATATGTACGCGCTGGGCCGTCGTCGGATCCGGCGTCTAGCTGCATTAGCTACCACAGCATTTTCTGCTGCAAGTGAGAAACTCAAGAGAGAAATTAAATCTAAACTTACTGTTCCTATCAATACTATCCATTTCTGTGAAGTTTCTTACCGCTCTCTAGATCAAATAAGGATTGCTTTTAGAATCACCGGACTACTCGGGCAATTTTACGATATTCTAGACTAATAATTCAGTAGTTAAAAACATTTTTTTCTCCGAGGCTTCGTTGAGAATGGTGCTGACGCCATTACCAGTGTTAAGCTATCGATGCGCTTTGTTGGGATATCGGTATCGGCTCCTTAAATCTGAACAGCTGTGTCGGAGCTCGATTTTAGGAGAATCTTTGCTCTAAACACCAACACCAAACACCAACACCGAGCGTGAAATCACCCCGGGGGGGGGGGGGGGGGTACTCACGTATATTGGGTATACGGTGATGTGCCGCTGGGAAGGGTGACTTTTTGAAGAAATATCCTTAGACATGGGTCCCCTTTTCATTAAAAAGATCCTTAGACATGGGTCCCATTTTTTCCCGCCAAAATCCTTAGACATGGGTCTCTTATCCCGGCTCTTATCATTTGTTTCATTCCTCTCTTTTCTCCCTCATTTTCAGATTTGTACCCAAATACTCGAGGTAATCGAGCCTACATTGTAAATGCCTACTTAGCTATACGTAGAACGTACCCCGGAAGTACCACATTATTTATTACATTATGCGCGCTAGGGGCCAGGCCAAGCGCCCGAGCTTGGAATTGGGGATATGGATCCGAGCTTCGTATGCGTAGTACATGCGGCAGCTTCAGTAACTGCGGGAGTGCGCCGAGCCCGAGCTAGCTAGCTGCGCTGCATATATCATAATGCCTGCGCAGCGCGCGATATGCCATTACACAACGCCAGTGGCGGCACCAAGGGGGGGGGGGGGGGCATATGGGGCATTCCCCCCCCCCCCATTCAGAAGCTTTGCCCCCCCCAGTTGCCCCCCCCCCCCCAATAATTTTCGGAGTGAAAAAAAAATAAAAGGGTGGAAAATGAAAAAGAAAAGAAAAGGAAAGAAAAAAGTGAAAAAGGAATGGAGAAAAGAAGAAAAAGAAAGAAAACGGAAACTTGGAAAGCAGTGGCGGCATCAAGGTGGGGGGGGGGGGGGGGGCATGGGGCAAATTTATTCGCTCAGCTCGTGTAAATATCCTCATATTTGGGTAGGCCTAGTTTTATAGCCGAATAATCAGTTCTGTACATTTCCATCATAATAGTGTCAAAATTTTTGCTCGCTCGCTTCGCTCGCTCGCAATACAGGCCTATAACTCCCACCACATAATCAGGCCGCGAGATGATCATGTCCTCATATTGGGGTAGTTTTATAGCCAAATAATCATTTCTGTACATTTTCACCACAAAAAGTTTCAAAATTTTTGCCCATTCGCAATGTATAACTACCACCTTATTATCGGGCAGCAAGATGCTCAAATGTCCTCATGCATATTGGGGTAGTTTTATAGCCGAATAATTATGTAATTTCTGTACATTTTTACTACGAAAAATGTCAAAATTTTTGCTCGCTCGCTTCGCTCGCTCGCAGTATATAACTAACACCTCTTTATAATCGGGCAGTTCAGCTAGATGCTCAAAATGTCCTCATATCTGGGTAGGTTTATAGCCGAATATTCTGTACATTTTCACTACAAAAAGTGTCAACATTTTTTTTGTCGGCCCTTGCCCCCCCCCCCCAACATTTTCTTTTGCCCCCCATTTGCCCCCCCCCCCCCGCCACTTTAAAAATCCTGGTGCCGCCACTGCACAACGTGCGTCTTCACTCACGGCTAGGCTAGCTGCGACATGGTAAAACGAACATCGACGTCGGGATCACCCCCCGGATCACCCCCCAGATCACCCCCTTATCACTTGTAAACTACTTGTAAACCCAAAACTACATGTAGTATGGTACAGATTACTAATGAGTAATAAAGAATATTATCAAGAATCTGCAAAATGTTTGGCCATTGCATTATATTACAGCTAAAATATGTAATATCTAAAGTTCGAAATCCTTAGACATGGGTCCATTTTTCACAAAAAATCCTTAGACATGGGTGCCTATTTACAGCAAAAGGACCCTTGGATGTGGGTATGGGACTGGAGCTCAGCCGCACACCCCCGTCCGATTATAATCTGAGTACCCCCCCCCCCCCGGGGAAATCTCCCATTATGTGTACTAACCCCTGATGATTTTGTCTTAATTAACACATGGCTTTACCTAACTCGAAATCTATGTACCGAAAAAACATGATAGAGTCAAAACTAGAAGGTCACACAGAATTTGCAGGGATCAACCAATCATCATCACACTGTTAAAACATGTATTAAAAAAATACGGATTAAAAAATTGTTGATTAAAAATCGCTCAACATTGGTTATAAAATGAGTGTTGCTTAAAAATGACTCTTAATCTTGCGTGGGTTAAAAATATTGTTGATTAAAATTATTGTTTTTAATCTTGTTGGTTACTTTGTAACCAACATTGATTAAAAACAGTGTTCTCGGCTTTCCCGCCAAAATGATAGTGCTAACTGTCGAGACACTTTATCTTTTTGTTGGTTAAACTATCAAAGTAGATTAAAATACCGATCGCACGCGTGACTGAACAGCGCATGGATTTGGAACAAATTTGCTGTGCGCATATATCTATCGCAGAAATTGTTTGCGATAAAAATGGAAGGCGTTGTCATTCAAGTCGCTGAATGATCAAGGGCGGATCCAGGTTTTAAAAAAAGGGGGGGGGGGTCCAAAGGGTGAGAAGTTATCATTCTGTCAAACGCAAGCGCCGAAGGCGCTAAGCGCCTCTATAGGCATATATATATATATATATATATATATATATATATATATATATTGCCTGTTTGACTATTTCAATGTTGAAATATAGTTGGCGCGCGGAGCGCGCCACAAAAATTTGATAATACGAGCCTGAAAATGTCTTAGTTTGTACTGAAATTACATTTAATCTATTAATATTACATGGAATTATTGTTTATTTGAGATGGAAAATACATATATAATGCTTGCAAATTACCATCTTTTATCAAAAATTGCGGGTATATTTGTACAGGCCAACCCCCCCCCCCCCCCCCGTACATCAGAACTGGGAGGGGGGTTAATGCATACCCCCATCCCCTCCGGGATTTTGCGCCATTGGACTGTATTAATATATAATATGTATATATATATTTTTAAAAAGTTTTCCCAGATTTTCCAGTCTGCATTGCTGTGCAGGACCTCAGATGGCATGTGGCATCAACACAAACAGTCCAGTGAGACAAATAAGAATAAAATCTGGAGATTTATTACTTGAGATTGGTTCTTCAATGTTGAAGTACTATGTTGATAACCTAGGAATTGGGTGTGCGCATGCTGTACAAACACACTTAGTAAATTTTAGTGATACATGTACACATTTTACAGCAATGAAGAATTATTCACTAAATATCATTTATATTATCTCCTCCCATCCCTGAGATAACAATTCGCAAGTGTTTACATCATCACGAGTTATAAATCACAAATCACAAAAGAACACAAAAAAGGGAAAGTTCCTTAGATTCAGGAGTTCACAATCAAGGCCGATCAACAACAGTACCAATACCAGTTTTGCTGAAAATTCACAGGATTTAACAATCAACCACAGCATCTACTCATTAGGCAAAATAAATAAGTTTTGTATCACAAAACTAGTCATGGTGCAATGTATCAGATTCAAGCGTTCCCAATCAACAACAAGAAAAAAATATATCAAAAGTCCTCGGAGAAAACAAACCTCCTCCCCCCCCCCCCCCGAGCACCTGTCATTACCTTTGAATTTCGTGACTTTGACCTTTTTGTTGACTCTGACAGACCTTTGACCTTTTGTGTGACTTTAAGTCTTGACCTTCACAACTTTAACCTTTATATGGACACATGAAGTTCACTTCTTGCGATGTACAACCATAGGGTAGGTGTAGGGAATACCAGACCCTTAAGCACGTTTGCATAATTTGCATAAACATGAACACAGACACACACTAGTAAGGTTTACCAATGCTTTCAGCAACTCTTTTTATTTCTCAGGGTACCGAAATAATGACAAAATTTGTTTACCTAATGAAATAATCTCCTTAATGACGTCATAGGTAAATGGTCCATTATTCCCTACCCATGAAAGTAATACGAGACCGCTACATTTTCAACCGAAATCTCAAATATTTGTTGAGGAAAATAATATTTCGTTGGAAATGTAAATACCAATAAAGAATTGTTTTTTGGAGAGTATGTTTTGGTTTCATCAAAATCTGTTGCAATTTTAACCAAAAATTTTATAGCATTTATCATCGGATAAATTTAATTACCATTTAAACGGCATTCAACATGTTCAATGTGCCGTTACTTTTGCCTCCGGCAACTTTACATTTTGTTGTTGATGATTTTAAGTACATCAATACTGAACAATTGACAATGATAATTTTAAAGATTACAGAGAGTTGTAAAATGACATTGAAATACGTCTTAAAAAGAAAGATGTAAAATGACGTTAAAACAACTTAACACATCCAACCAAACTCTAGTAATCTCATAATGCAGTGCAAAAAGGTGAAAATTTTCTTCATGCAGGTTTGAATTTGTTGAAATTTACTGTTGTTTAATGTTTAATTTGATTAGATGAAATAACAGGATGCATGTAATTTCATGATGAGTCAAAAATTTCCATTTCATGACCTTAAGGCTTTTAAAATTTCAGATCTAAATTCAGCGTGTACCAACAAATATTGCTTAATTGCCTGGATATTTCTTTATCGCCAATATTCTGAATATTATTTGATATTTTCTTTCAGTTTCATAAACATAAAAAACCCCTAGCAGCAAGCTTACACAAATTATCAATACACAGTGCACACATTAATTATGCATAACATTAGTCGCCATATTGGTGGTCTTGTATTACCTACACAAATTGATTGGAGAATGAAACAATGGGTAATGAATAGGGCCTACGCAGTATCTTGCATGATCAGGTCGGCAGAATTTCTGGGGGGAAAAAAAAAACAAAAAAACAAACAAACAAACAAAAAAAAACGCCAAGAAAGACGGCGCCAAGTAAAAAAAAAAAAAAAAAAAAAAAAAAAAAAAAAACCGGCGCCAAAAAGGGGGGGGGGGGGGGGGTCCGGACCCCCGCGACCCCCCCCCCCCCCCCCTCTGGATCCGCCTATGATGATTGGGGACTTTCAAAGAGCTTGTTGCGTGTTTGAAGGTGAGAAACTCTTTTCATATCTGTGATTGTTGTCTAGCTTAATCTTGGGAAGAAATAGATCTATAGTGTGATCTTTCTTTCTAATTAAAACGGCTTGGGAGCTAGTTCGACCTACTCGATCTGGACTAGACCTGGCTAAGCCAGGCCCACTGGTAGATCTACTGACTACGCCTACGGTAGCTAGGAGGCGACGCCGGCGGTATGGCGGTGTGTTCACCTTCGCGGATGTCCATATTTCGCGGACAGGTCAATACGACAAAAACTGAAACTAGAACTAGAACTTGAAAAAAAAAAGATATAGCATCAATGTAGGCGTAGGTGTAGTCTACGGCCGGTGGGCCTGGCTTAGTCAGGTCTAGTCCAGGTCTGAGCAGGTCGAACTTCCCAAACCGCTTAACTTAGAAAGCAAGATCACACAGTAGATCTATTTCTTTATAAGATTAAGCTAGACAACAATCACAGATATGAAAAGAGTTTCTCACGTACCAAATGAGGCTAACCAACAAATGGTTAAACATTTAACCAACAATTTGTTTAAGTTTAATCAACACCAATTTAACCAATGTTGAGCAAAATACGATTAACCAACAAATGGTTAAACATTTAACCAACAAAAAATAAAACGAACCAACAAATGGTTAAACATTTAACCAACAATATGTTTAAGTTTAATCAACATCGATTTAACCAACGTTGAGCGAAATGCGATTAACCAACAAATGATTAAAACTTTTAATCAACCACAGGTTAAACTTTAATCAACAGGCCGTTGATTAAAGTTTTAACCTACAAATGTGTGGTTCACCTGGTAATCCTCGGTTGATTAAAATTTTAACCAACAAGATTAAAAATTTTAATCAACGTTCTAACAGTGCAAAATCTAATCGATTCTTTCCTGTCACTATCCAAACAATCCCTGAAAATTTGGTGCAAATCCGTTCACCCATTCTCTAGTTATCTTGTACACAAACAAACAAACAAAAAACATACAAACATACGGAACCCTTTACATAACCCTGCCGATTTAGGGATTTAGGTTATTGAGGGTATCAATTGACCTAAGGTCAAATGATAGAAGGCCAAAACCCTGTGATAGAACGCGTAACCCCTCCGCGACTTTTGCACACACGTGCGTACGCAACATTTGGTTCAGGTTTTAAGAGCGCTTTCGCGAGTTTCTAGTTGGCGTGACTGCGTTCAATACGCAGCGCGTAAGAATTCAACATGGCGAGTGACTTAGCAACTGAATCAATAAAAAGGGATGAGGTATATAAAACAAATATGGACTGCTCTGTAATCGGATGGTGGTGGAAATTATCGCTCCCTCGCGGATGATAGAAGGGCCGGTATGAACACCACCTTGGGAGCGGATAATTTCCACCATCATCCTCATGAGCAGTCAATATTTGTATACCGTTTGTGATTGTTAGGAGCGATCCGGATCACTCCCAACCTTAAAATCAATTCAGAGGCTGGAATCAATCCCAAATACCTTAGTGAATCAGTAACTAAAAGCGATATCGCTCTTAGGATGGATATTGTTCCTAAAATTGATTTTTTTCTTATTTGGGATTAATTTAAGCTGTTAGTGAATCACCCCCCAGGTCTTCTCCCAGACTCATCAAAAAAATATATTAATCATCCATCATTAATTTTGTGACAAACCCAGTTCATACCTATATCAAGCGTCATCTCCGAACCTGCCGAATTACATATTTAATCCGTAAAAAATCAAATTGTGATAGTATAGGACCCTAATCAGAGAAATGATGTGATCCCAAGCAGACAACAGCTCTATCACAATTGAAATAGGCTGTACATAAGCCGTTATTGGGCTACGATTTCCGCCACGAACGTGATGGATTTCCTGACACTTACTTTCGATAATACCAAATAACTAGAAATAAAAAGCCTTCTATCTTATGTTGTTTTTTGTTCAATTATTTGCTCATATTTTATAATATATCCTGTTAATTCATTCAGGTTCATATTCATTCAAGTATTGTCATCTCCGTAACAAACGCGTATAAAGGAGACGACTTTTGGAATTATTCTATTGCAAATAAGAATAATATTGCCCAACGATTACGCTAAATACTTAGAGCTTTTGTGAATTGAACTGAATTGAATTTTATTAAACAGCATTGATTTACATCAATATTCTGTTCATAAACATATAACAGAGTGTATCGTATCAATTTCATCTCACCAAAGCAATTTAATTAGACCTTGGCTTGGGGGTGGGGGGGGGGGGGCAAAAACATCGAAGCCAATGGTGATCCAGAAAAAAATCACTTTCAGGCCGCTAATTTGCGTCGGAAGGGTCGTATTATTACAAGTCGTCTGATGTTACTTTCACCCATCCATTCATAATTTGCACATTATGCATTAAACTTCATTTCAATTTAACAACATCACAATGCGTCATAGGCCTAGATATTTGCACGAGAGCGAGCAAAATTTTTCGCCTCACTGTGTTTCGATTGAAAGTGTTTGGACATCTTTATTCTTTATAATTCATGCATAAACTATTGATCTGATTTCTATGTTTGAAAGATTATATTACGTGAAACACCAATCTATTTCACAATTCGGAAGGCCCAAAGTAGACACTTAGCGAAGAATCACCCCACTTTAGGATAATTCGTTCTTCTGTTTCACGTACTGTATTACTGAATAAAAGGAAAGCATATGTTTAATGTATTATTTACCTACTTTCTTTTTCAGTTTTCAAGATGAAATGTGCAAATCACGAAGCGATATCTGTTCAACGATTTTCTTTTCCCGTAGTGAAAATGAAAATCGCAAGACGCTCTGATTTCCGATTTCAGTTTTCTGTTAATTCTGATTTTCCGAATAGAAATTTCTAGAATCTTGAAGACTGGCCTCTACAGTAGAGTTCTATAAACTCCTTAGACCCACGCACACTTGCATTGAAACAAAAATAGAGATGAAAAAGGGATCAGGTTGTTGAATTTACATAATTCCATACATACAGCAAATATTTGGGGGAAGGGAGCGGATGAAAATAGTATGTTTTTGGATGATGACTATTGATCCACTCTAAATGTTCAAACTTCCCATACTGGATTGTCCCGTTCCCATTTTTCGTCGAGGGCCAACCCCGAACCCCTAGACATACTTATCCCGTATTCTCAAACCATATATAATTTAGGTGAAATTGTATTCATTCTATAGCTGAATTGGGTAAAAATAACATTCATTACTTTTTTATTCTTTGTCCGATTTCTTTCAAACTTTCACCTTCCTGTTTCTCTCATTTTTCTGCTTTCACTCAAATCAGTTTTTTTACAACCATGCTTTCTTAGCAGTCAGGTAAAATAAACCATCAAACCATTCAGAAAACCCTTCAGATAGTTATTCTATTTGCTGTAAAAATAACTCCTTAGTATTTTTCAATTCTCTCATAATTTAATACACAGTATATATTTATGACTACAATGCCTTCTCTGAACTTCAACCATGTCAACCTTGAAAGGTAAAACCAAACTTGATAATGATATGAGCAGAACCTCGAAACGAACAATCAACTGTGTAATAAAATCGGATCAAATTTAATTCGACACAAGTTTACTGTAAATTCTACCTCTGTCTAATACCAATGATCAAATATTTATCTTTAGTCAGTTATTGAAAACATGTCGCAATATTTGTACATCTCAGTTTGCTCTAAGTGCATTAAAAAAAGATAACAAGAGATGGCAAGAGATAAGTTGCACGCGATGATATACGCTGGCAATGTATTCCATTGTGTAATGACTTCTATCCAACCATGAAGCTACAATTGTAGCTTCATGATCCAACTAAGACTACTCCTTTATGGTCTAAAAGTGCGTTCGTATTTATGTACCTTGATATTTCTTGGTATTCATACTTACAGGGCAAACAGAAGTCTTGAAGATAGTGATATAAAAAATTCCCTAATGAAGAAGTCATGAAGAAATTACTTCTTTATTGTCGGGAAGAGCTCTTTTTTTTGCTCAAAGTAAACGCTTTTATATATATTTCTTATTATTCATCCAAGATTTCCATGTGCTATACTCATATATGACAAACGGAACAGTCTTGAAGATGGTTGTGTAAAGTGTGCATAAATCCAAATCTAACGATGCACATGGCTAGATGGCTAGACAAAGTCAGATTCTGAGGAACCCCTTTTATAGAACAGGTATACTGTTATAACCAACTCTTGTCATAACAGGGTAATTTTCCTGGTCCCACTCCTTTGAATTTTATTGTTTTTTTTTTTAGTACTGATACAACAAGGTTTCAATATAACACGGACATTACCTTGGTCCCGAGGAGTTTGTTATATTTCCATGCTGAGTCGCAGATTTTTTAGGACTTACAAGAGGGTGTCACTTTCTATTTCTACCCTCATAAAGTTTGGGATGAGAGCGGATCAGAATCATGAGAATGGTAGTAATTGTTCGTATGTTTTTGTATGACAGTTCTTGATCAAGTGCAAATGAACATGGTATACGCAGTGGGATAATGGGGATAGAAAATTTAAGATAATTTAAGATAATTTTTCTAACAACCCTATGCTTATTAAGTCGTCAATACAGACACTACATGTATTTAGCTTAGAACTAATTATTTCGGTTTTTTACCTTACCTGAGTCACTGAAAATGCACGATGAAAGTGAATTAGGAAATTCTATTACAGAATACATCTTTAGTTGCACAATAAGCCTATTATACTTTATCATCATTCTTGTCCCCCCCCCCCCCCCCCGTAAAAAAGAAAAATACAAAGGCCAAAGGAAATAAGCTTTAGTAGGCCAGTAAATGGTTAATATTTCTACTCTATTTTGGAAGCACTCTTCCTGTCAAACAACTCTAATTGTACAAAGGGTGAACAGACTATCTTATCGTTTTTGATACAGATCTCTCCAGGTACCCAACTTACTACACCTTGGTCGGGAGAGACGATAGATATATATATTTTTTGGCGATGAACCATGATGATAAATACACCAGGTAAGAATGGAAACCCTAACCTGCCGATTCGAAAGCAGTGAAGGAACCACTATTTCAAAACTTTTTACCAGATTTGAATGATCTTTTACGTCTGTAAAATAAGTTTCTCAGTTTTTCAGAGGTATTCAAGGCGAAACGTATGGCGTTTTCAATAATCAGTTTTTATCGATAGGGACATTTCAAACGCAAATAACCCAAAATCGCTATTGACTTGTGCTACATAAGGCCAGTTTATTTGAAATCAAATAGAACGATGACTAATAGGTCTAAAAAATAGTCCAAATACTCTGTTATCATCATCTAAAAAGTAAAAATCAACTCATAGTGACAAGAAAAGTTTACATTTATAGCGATCTCGTTAGTTTGTAAAATATCTCTTGCTCATATATATATATATATGTATATATATATATATATATATATATATATATATATATAATTTTTTTTTTTTGCATACATGTCAACAATTGAATCTTGAAGACAAAAATCATCAACTATGTTGGTACAAATAACATGAAACTTGAAACGAGCAAAAAACTTTGACAATGTGTAAATACAGATCAAAGTTTTATTTGTACTATAAATTGTGAGTTTGTCAAATATTAATAATTAACTAAAAAATCAATGAACCATCAGAAAACTTGACTACTGTTTGCTTAAAATACATACAAGGGGAATATTTACTGGCACTACGCACGCGATGAAACACTATAAAAATAAAAATATTTCGCTGTATGTATAATGAACTATTGTCTAAAGAAAACCTATTAATTTATTTCTTGGTATTTGTCCAAGATTGTCTATGCATTGCTTCTGTGACAAACATAACACTAAATGCGAAGATGGTGATATCAAAACACACTTAAAACTTAGTTTTAACAACGAAATCCTTTCAAACAGTATTAGCCTTCACATGTTTCATACTGGGTGAAAGATGAAAGGAAGAAGCCGGGGAAAGAAGAAGAAGAAGGAGGAGGAGAATAATAATAATAATAATAATAATAATAATAATAATAATAAGAAGAAGAAGAAGAAGAAGAAGAAGAAGAAGAAGAAGAAGAAGAAGAAGAAGAAGAAGAAGAAAAAGAAAAAAAAGGAAAGATGATGATGATAATAATAATGATGATTATAAAAACAATGACAAAGTAAAAAAACAACAACAACAACAACAACAAAGCAAACAACAACAACAACAGAATCATTCAGCATATATCATACACACTTGGCAAGGATCGAAACCATAACACTTCGACTGAAAAAGCAATGAGTGAACCAGTTTTATCGCTTGGATAATTAATACCGAATCCATAATTTTGGATTATCATAAGGAAAAAATAAAATAAATAAACAAACAAAAAATCAAACGCATGAGACCAGTCAAAATAACATGCTAGTTTTTACAGTAAATTAACAACATCGTCAGATCGCTATTCTCCTTAATCAATGCTGGAAAAATGTCTCTTTAGTATTTTTCAACTCTCATATTTTTTATATCACTGCCGACAATGCCTTCTCTAAACTTGAACATTGGAAAATAAACCAAACAAGTTTGATGATACAAGCAACTTGAACCTTGAAACGAACACATGTGTAATAAGATTGGATCAAATCTATTTCAACATTTGCTATGAATGATGAGTTTGCCAAAATATTAATGATCAAATGTTTATTATCAATCAATTATTAAAAACATGTTATTATTTCATCTGTTTGTTCTCAGTGCAGTGGCGCAAATCCATTTTGAAATTCGGGGGGGGGGGGGGGGTTCACCACATGATTTAACTTTTGTACCTGTCCGAAATGTCTGAATTTTTTTTTCTGACAACCCCCCCCCCCCCCCCCCCCCCCCCCACACACACACACACACACAAAAGTTATCACATTTTTTGGGTCTAGTTTTCCTCTAAAATTCCCTAACAAGCGGAAAAAAAAAGAAAAGAAAAAAAAAAAAGAAAAGAAAAGTGAGGGAGAGAGAGAGAGAGAGAAAAAAAAAGGTTATCGCAATTTTTAGGCTCTAGTTTACCTCCAAAATTCTATGACAAGCAAAAAAAAAAAAAAAAAAAGAAAAGAAAAAAGAAAACAGAGAGAGAAAAAAAGTTATTCAAAAAGGTGTGTGTGTGTGGGGGGGGGGGAACATTCGCTTATCTTCAAAAAGGTGGGGGAGGGGGTTAGAGACATATCCCCCTTGTCCCCCTGGATTTGCGCCCATGTCTCAGTGCATATCAAAGGGCATCATGAGCTGGCCCTGGGTAAGTTGCACGCGATGAAACGCTTGTCCAACAGTTTCTTGCAGTGGCGTAGCGTGTGTCCAAACTCTGAGGGGGGGGGGGGGGCGGATCTTACTTGGTGGATGGAATTCAAATTAATATGTCATAAAGGAGGAGGGTATAGGAGGGGTCGCAGCATTTTATCTTCCCCTTTTCTTTCTCCCTTTCTTTGACTGAGGGGGCACGTGTCCAAAATCCCTTATTAGAGAGTTTTCGCATTAGCAACGTACGCGGGATTCTAGGACGGAGTTTAACAACTGCACATGACAAAGGACGCCCGTTCAGTCTTTGTGGAAAATTGAGGAACCGGAACAGTAGTTTCATCCTAGATTCAGGGCGAATTTGCAATTTATCGTGCGCTCTTGATCTAGCACGGTATTGCCGTTCCGGTTCTTCAATTTTGAAAAACGCTAAATTCCTTGAAATATTCACTCCCGAATATGAAAAATTCCTGTAACTTTCTCATATCAATTCATTTTTGTCTCATATTTACACTGTGTCTTGATCTCATCATTGAACGTATCCCTGCCAAATTTCATGCATCAATAATTGCGCATGATATAAATAGCGCCCTCTAAATTTTTGAAACTGACTACATACCAAAAAGTGTGTTGCATTCTCAACCATGCGCGCGCGCGTATCACTTTCCCTCTGCGATTCCCTCCATAGAACCCTGTACATTAATCATGAAAAACGTAAATTTCAACTTTTAGAAATACTTATATCTTTTTCACTTTTTAACAATTTAATTCAGTTAAAAAGGAATATGAATATTGAAGAAACAAAGAAGCTGCTGAGCATAAAAATGTAATCATCTCATAATGTAGAATTCTGGCCAATTTTGTTTGAAAACAGCCCTTTTTATGTTGCCTCACAAAAACGTAGAACACCCAAATTACACGTGTTTCTATGGGGAAAGTAATCGACTCGCAGTGACAAGGTAATTTTGTTAATTGGTTAGCAGTGCTGTTAATGGTGGGAATTAACCAGTTAAAATGTTTCTTAAAAGAGTAAGAGTTCTAGGTTTGACCTTTCTTATTTTGACTTCTACTGGTTTTGTAGAATTCTGGCCTTTTTATGAATTAGTTATGAAATATTTTGTGTTTTTAGACTAATTATGTGCGCGCGCACCACTGATCTCTGGCGCGCAGAGATCAGTGGCACAGAGATCAGTGGCGCGCACGTGTCATTCTGATGACATTCAGGCTACGCGCAGATGCAACAAATTGCGCGAAACTTATTGACATGCATACCAAAAAGTGTGTTGCATTCTCAACCATGCGCGCGCGCGTATCACTTTCCCTCTGCGATTCCCTCCATAGAACCCTGTACATTAATCATGAAAAACGTAAATTTCAACTTTTAGAAATACTTATATCTTTTTCACTTTTTAACAATTTAATTCAGTTAAAAAGGAATATGAATATTGAAGAAACAAAGAAGCTGCTGAGCATAATTCTGGCCAATTTTGTTTGAAAACGGCCTTTTTATGTTGCCTCACAAAAACGTAGAACACCCAAATTACACGTGTTTCTATGGGGAAAGTAATCGACTCGCAGTGACAAGGTAATTTTGTTAATTGGTTAGCAGTGCTGTTAATGGAGGGAATTAACCAGTTAAAAGGTTTCTTAAAAGAGTAAGAGTTCTAGGTTTGACCTTTCTTATTTTGACTTCTACTGGTTTTGTAGAATTCTGGCCTTTTTATGAATTAGTTATGAAATATTTTGTGTTTTTAGACTGATTCTGTGCGCGCGCACCACTGATCTCTACAGAGATCAGTGGCGCGCACGTGTCATTCTGATGACATTCAGGCTACGCGCAGAATGCAACAAATTGCGCGAAACTTATTGACATGCTTCTTGTGGCTGTATCTCCGTCATTCTTGGGTAAACCCGTACCCTTTTTCGATTTAGATACTTCAAGATGTACCCTTTTCAGCCAAATAAAAAAAAATATATACCTTATCACTGACCGACTTTGCGAAAACGGCCCCGTAAAAATCACGATATATACGGAATTGCCGAAATAATTTCAGCTTGCTCTAAATTTGCGAACGTTTAACCTACGTCTTTGAAATTTGGTGGGTATGTGTATATATGTTTATGACAACTGTCAGCCAAATCTAATAAAAACTGATAACGTCATCGCAAAATTATTGCGGAAAACCTTAATTTACCTGATTACATAATATTGAATAATATGCTTATTTTAAATAGCGCGATAATGGCAGTCGGTTAAAAATGACCGCAATGAAATTCCCCTCGGTATATGGTCTCACAGAAAATTTTCAGTAAATCCCGATTTAAGCCAGGTCATAATACGGATCCTGCAGAGTTTCCGCGCCCATGCATTACCCGCAATGTCTATGGGGCAAATCGGTTTCCAAACTTTGGCCCCTGAACGATCTTTATTTTTCTTGAAATTTTGCAGGCAGATTCTTTGAGGCAAAATGAAGAAAATCTCGAAGCCGAATTTTGAAAACTGGCCAAGCGTGACATTTTAGACGCCATTTTGTTCTATAAATTTATTATACTCCCACGCTTCGATAGGATTGTCATAAAATATGAGAGTGGTCTCAAAATGACGGCCATGAAATGCTCTTTCCTATGATACCAAATACGGCACATAAAGAACCCCCCAAAACCAAGTTAATAGGAAAGAAAATCATTTCAGTTTATGTCATTTAAGGATATTTTCTTCAGTACATTTTATCCTTCTACCTTAACCCTTTCAATCAAGACAATTGACCACATTTTGTGGTTTAGCTCAATAACTTTTGATTCAGAACTCTAAAAAATATATAAACTGCATGAGTATAAAGAGCAAAAATTTCTGCACATTCTGTCCATTTTTGTTGCATGACCATGTTGCGTTTGATGCCAGGAATGTTAAAAACGAGAATAAGCTTCGAAACCCTTAAATCGGCAACACATTGAGAAGTTCAAAATCATTGTGTTTCATCAAAATTGGCAATTTTTCAACTTTTCGAAGAAATTCTTAACCATGGATATTGTTCTCAAAGACATTACACCTTATTAGAACCATGTAGCACTAAAAGAAAAATATTATTGTTGCCAATTTGAAGAATAAAATGTGACCAATTTAGCCCTTGAATAATTCCTGTCCTGAAAGAGTTAACCTTTCCCTATGTTATTCTTTGTTTCCATCCTTCTGTCATCTTGTCTTTTTATCTATGTTTTACCCTACTGCCTGTCATTGTTCTATGATCTTGGATTTCTTCCTTTCCTTATATGTTATGTTAAATACCTCACAACCCACCGGAACCAGTGGAAAGCCATTAATTGGGTCAGGGCGCGCGCCATCATCATCATTATTGTCATCACCATTATCATCATCACCATTAATCATCATCACCATCATCATCATAATAGTAATAGTAATAACAATAATAATTTTGTTTCCCCAGGGAAACCTCATCAGCTTCAATGCTGTTCCTTCTGAGGGCCCTGCAATTATTATTACCCCCGCAATTGCCAGGTACCCATTTGCATTTGGGTGGAGAGGGATATTTTTAATACTTTTTCATCGTTGCTATCATCTTCTATTTTACCTTTCCTTAATATGCTATTCTTTGTTTTCATGATTCTGTCATCTCCTAATTTCACAGTATGCATTATTTTCTCCCATCTTATTTTATGTCATGTTTTACCATGGATATCTTTATATTTCACCTGTCAACTTCTCAACAAAATAGAAGATATGGACGACATTGCATGCACATCGTTCTGATACGATTGCAGTTCTAGTTCCACTTCGTCTCGTGGCACAGAACAGATTCGAGATCACCTTGGGCAATAGTTTTAACCTTGCCCCTCAAAGCAGTCAATATTTGTGAAATATTCACCAACAGATAATGTGTACTATTACTATTACCACTACAAAGAAATCGTTATAATTTCAGAATTGTTTCTTCTCATTGGTAACCCAATCACATACTTGAATGCATATATATTATTTTCTTTTATTCATATATTTAATCATTTGAATGATCATGGTTCAGCATGATGTGACAGCGCATTTATTCTGACAACGGAAATTCAAAATTCAAGAATTCTCACTTTCGATCGTAGGGCTTCTTTGAACTATATCTTATTATCAAGTACACTTCTTGTGATTGATTACTTAGACCATCATAAGAGAGAAAGAAAATGAATTAGGAGATTTTTCTGCAAAGATCACAGACGCAAATTGTCAAATGCAATATGTTGAGGCAGACCTTTAACATCAACAGACAGATATCTTTATCTTGCCCACCTACATTTGCTGATTTCTAAAACCTGAATCATACAGCCTCGATATGGAACACCTATCATTTTCACAATTATTTGCCTTTTTATTTATTTTGTTTCGTCTACGTGTGTATAGTTGCTTCAATGGCGTTCTGATACAACCGACAGATCAGATCATACATGAGGGAGAGAATGCATCCTTCACACATGTTCTGTCTCAATTAAAGTTCAACCTGAATCTCGACTCAGTGACCTGGGACATCGTTGACGATGTATACCATAAGCATTTTGTAAAGCATTTCAGTAAAAGTACACATGTACTTCTCTTCTCTTCTCTCTACAGGTCTCTCTCTCTCTCTCTATCTCCGCCTTTCTCCTTCTCCCTACCAAGTTGCGCATTTCAAGTCTTTTTGTTTGTTTTATCACCTTTTAGTTACGAACTTCTCTCTCTCTCTTTCTCTCCATCTCTCTCGCTCTCCCCTTCCCTCTTTCTCCCCATTCCCTACCATTTTGTACATTTCTCGACTTAATTTGAGGCACAGAACAGATTCGAGATCACCGTGGGAAATAGTTTTAACTATGCCCCTCCAAGCAGTCAATATTCATGTAGTATATTCACCATACCAATAATGTGTACTGTTACCACTCCTTGAAAATCTTTACAATTTAAAGGCCAAGTCCACCCTAATGTCAAGTTGATTTGAATAAATAGAGTAAAATTAAACAAGCATAATAGAGAAAATTTTTATAGAAAACGGATGTAAAATATGTTTTGCATTGTTTCAAAAAACAGTGATATACATAACATGAGCTGTATGCAAATGAGTGAGCCGATGACGTCACACACTCACTTTTCCTTATGTATTTCATTGTATGAAATTTGAAATATTTCAATTTTTATAGATGTGATAATAAAGAATCCCTTCCTTGTAAAAAAATAAGATAAAGTAACGATGTTCTTACACATTTCATGAGGAGTCAAACCACGCTTTACATTCTTGGAGCAGTAAAATGAAATATTTGTAATATCATACAATAAAATACATAAAGAAAAGTGAGTGTGTGACATCATCGGCTCACTTATTTGCATACCACCCATGTTATACATATCACTGTTTCATGCAACAATGCAAAACTTCAAAATGACGTAACTTTCTTATTTTACATCCGATTTCTATAAAATTTTCACTGTTATGCTTGTTTAATTTTACTCTGTTTATTCAAATCAACTTGACACTAGGGCGGACTTGGCCTTTAAGTTAGTTACCCCAATCACACGCTAACATGTTAGACATTAATATCTATATTTCATTACCATGATTACTTGATCATTGTTCAATATGATGTGCTCATTTATTCTGGCAACAACACTTCTACATTCAAGAATTCACACTTTCAATAATAGGGCTGTTTTGCACAGTTTCATCTTACTATCAAGTACGCTTCTTGTTATCGATTACATGTACCATTATAAAAGAGAAAAAAGTGAACAAGGAGATGTTTTGCAAAGATCACATTGTTTGGAGGTAGACAGGAACAAGAACACACAGATATCTTAATCTTGCAGAGCTACATCACTAATTTCTAATAATATAATCATACATCCTCGATATGGAACACCTATCAAGATCAAAGACAGTTATTTTGTTATTTATTTTATTTCACCAGAGTCTAATTGTTTCGTCAATGTGTGTAGTTGCTTCAAATGATGTATTCCTGATACAACCGACAGATCAGATCATCCGTGAGGGAGAGACTGCATCCTTCACATGTTCTGTCTCAAAGTTCAACCCGAATCTCGACTCAGTGACCTGGGACATCGTTGACGATGTTTACCATAAGAATTTCGTAAAGCAATTCAATGAAAGTACTCATGTTTTCACTTCAACTGTTATTGTCCACAATGATGGGGATACAACTCAGTTCTTCCGCTGCACGTTAACAAGAGGTCCATCATCAGGATGCTATTTTTCACAGAGAGGGAGGACAATTGTCCAAAACTTTCCCACTCAGAATGAGGTAGAGTGTCATCCACAGAATCCAATGGCTTTTGAAATCGGCGATACCATAACAATCAATTGTTCTTCACCGAAAAGCAAGCCGGCCGTTGATATGAGTTTTGTTCTTGTGAAATCGATGCCTTTCAGCATCCCTCAACCAAGACTGAAGGAAACGATTACGACAAGGACTATTGCCCAAGACCTAAATGTTACTAAGGACATGCATGACATGAACATTACTTGTCTCGTAACAAGCGAATCTGTATTTCCTGATCGTGCACTCCATTGCCTTATTGGGCCATTCATAGTCTATCACCCACCAAGTGTTAGAGTAAAGCCATCTACATTGATCATTCGACATATTGATGATTTGAAAGCTGTTTCATGTTTTGCTAAAGGATATCCTGACGTGTTCTCATTTTCTTGGGCTTGTTTCCCTCAAGGGTATTTCGAAGGCTGCAGCATAAGATCAAACGAATTGAATCTAAATATTAACTGTTCTATGGCTTCGAACCCTCAAAATGTCGAGGTTTCCATTACTTGCTCAGCAGCCAATTCCCAGGGACTGGCATACAAGACGTCGAGAATCACTATTCTCAGTTCGGTATGGAATCAATGCAAACGCATGATAACGGCGACTAAATCTGCCATGGACATGGCAGAGCAAAATGGTTCAAATGCATATCTTAAACTTGAACAAAAATACACCAGTTATATGGAAAATCAGCAACTGATGGTTCAGATTGCTTGTACATTTGTTTCATTAATCGAGAATATTAACCATCTTGACTTTGATTTACATTGTTATTTTGGTCGACGGCTTTTGAAGCCTGATGCTGATGAGATACATGCCGGGTCTGTTTTTACATTCATGATACAAAATATATCATCTTTAGAGATAATTCCACCAGTCACATGCAGGACTAACACTACTTTTGGCCTCTATGAACGACAAATCAATATTACAATCAGTAATTCATTTCCTGTCACAGGTACTGCTACGATTTTGACAACACATTTGGCAGACAGTAATAGCACCACATTTGTAATTCATTTTGCAAGATACAAATTTTTGTTCATTGTAGTCGGGGTAATAGTTCTGTTTGTTTTAATGTTTATCTGTGCTCTCGCAGTTATTTATTCCCTTTTAAATAACCGTTTTAAGAGATGGGCTAGACAGGATTCGGAATCGAAGAGTCAGTTATATACTCCACAAAGAATTAACCTTAATGATCATCTTAATGAAAATCTAAGCACGATCAGCGAATCTCCATATGAGATTCCAACGGCTTGCATTTCCAGTGAGAAAACGCAAGTACAGATCCATGGAAAGGACACTTTTATGTTTTGTGACAAATACTCTAGCTTTTCAGATAGTCAGTCAGAGTCAAAGAGTATTTCTTCTGGAGAAAGCATGGAAAGTGTCAGGCAGTAAACCAAATCCATACCACTTCAAAGAGAGTATACAGGAACCGAAATTTTATTACGGGGACCTGAACTAGATCTCTCATGTGTAACTTTGTGTTAATACGCAATTCTGTGATAAATGTAACTTTTGCGCGACTATTTGAAAACATGCTGCATTTTAGAGAAAGAATGGTGGAATTTAAAACGATTATTTTATATATACATCTACATTTGCCAACATTTTTTTTTAAATTTACGTTTATGGTTTGTGTCTACTATGCGTTGAAACATTATTTCAAGTAGAAACGTTGAATTCATGTTCAAAAAATAAAGTTTCAGTAAGTCTTGATAGTTGAAAAAAATATACAGTTGCGAGGTACTGAAAACAAATAAAAGAAGAATTATTTGATACCAGCAGCATGAAGTAAACAGAAAGAGTAATTAGAAGAAAAAGGTAAGAATTTTAGAATTCTTATGCCCACAAATACCAGCGCAACAAATGATGCTGCCCTTGGTTCTATTTTGAAACATTGAACATCTGGAGCAAATATTGATAAGGTCTTCCTCTCTTACAAGGCAGATAGCCAACACTGTATTTCTTTTTGCGATGAGTATTTCCCTGCGTGGCTTTAAAATATCAAATGATTTTGCACATGTATTTGAAATAATAATAACTGCATTATTTATATGGACAATCTCTGTAACGTACATATGATAGAGGCTTTCGACTGAGACTACGTCAATGTTAACATGATAAGGGCTAGCAAACACTAAAATGATAACCATGGTAGACAAAGACATTCTTCATTCCATGTAGTATCTTTTATACATAAATACAGAGCGTGAGGGAAAATCAAAACAGCTGACATCTCTTGCATCTCTTTGCCCGAATATCAAATTTTCAGTTACCAATTATGCGAGTAAGCAAAAACATTGACACAACGCAAAAAAGATAAGATATAAAATGTAGAAAAGGCTATCTCGCTGTCCGAGTATGACGAGTCAGTAGCCATTCTCGTAGACATTCTAGTCTGAAATACCGTGCGGACAGATGATCATTTTTGTCACTATGTGTGTGTATATATATATATATATATATATATATATATATATGTGTGTGTGTGTGTGTGTGTGTGTGTGTGTGTGTGCGCGTGTGTGCGTGTGTGTGTGTGTGTGAACAGAGAATGATGGCACGGAATGAAGCAGGGTATTCGGTGTATTTGCTTCATTCCTACTTCATTCCTGCTTCATTCTCTGTTCACATATCTAAATTTAACATGGTTTAACCGAACTGTACACACATCCACACCTCTCTCACTATATACATACATATATATATATGTGTTTATATATATCTGAAAGCTCAGTAAATATGAACAAAAATCACTGAAAGTAAATAAATGTTAACAGTGGTTAATTTAAACTGACTTGAATTGAATAATTCTTGATATGTAACGCTAGTATATGCATGCACTTAATTTGCAGGCTATAGGAGATTTTTAAAATTGCCCAACACAATAAAATTATATGAAGCATGTTTTCTAATGAAATAATATGGTCTCTCGTGTATTGAAGCCAAGGGAGAATTCTTAGAAATTGTGCTCGCTCGCAAAGGAATCATTTTTATGGACTATTACACAAAACCAAAAAGTATGATTATGTGCCAATGTTAAGAACTACGTATGGATTGAACCACTATGAATATGATCCTTGTAAATGTAGGTTCGAGGAGTATACTAATGCCCAAAATGGACTTTTTAAGCTTTTAAATCAGACCTTTGTAGATGTCCATTTTCATTGGTGCGTGCCTTTCGTCCTCCACTTCTTCCTCTCCGTTTCTATTACTTCTATTACTTGTTCTGAAAATTTGAAAATTTGAAAAGGAATATCAAAATTAATTGAAGGCCTTAATCATGTTAAATGAGGCATTTGCTTGAAAATGTACATACTATGATCAAGCGAAGCAAAATTGACCTTATTGGAGGCCCTTGTGCAATCGCTGCTTGTTCGGAATCATATCTTTTTATAAGAACTAATGACATATATAAACGATATGGGGCAAAAGTCATTGTATTATAGGGACGCTTATCACGTGGAAATGAAACCACGCCTCCATGGTAACGTGGCTGATGTGTTTGTACGGCTGTAATATTCTGTGTTCCCTAAATAACATGCCATTTCCAAATAAGACAAGGTTTTTCCTCAAAATTCATGGAGCACAACTGCACAAGAAAAAACAAAAACAAAAGCGAAACGAAATGATTTCTTTTTAAAATGTGTACGAATTAAACACAGTGCGAGACAATACTTCTAGAATTAGTAGAAACTGACTTGTTTGTTAAAGTTCCAACAAAGAAAGGAAGGTGAAAGAGAGAGAGGGAGAGAGAGAGAGAGAAAGAGAGAGAGAGAGAGAGAGAGAGAGAGAGAGAGAGGGGGGGGGGGCTAGAAGAGGTGTACCTAGAGGATGTGTGCAGGCTCATAGGTTATCCGCAAAAGCTGTGATTGGCCAACTATATAGCAACATGCCATCATATTGGCCTAGACTACTGTTAATAATTATGTTCGCCTGGTACCACACCACGTCATATTGCGGAGTTTGGCAGAGGGAACATGGTTCATCAATGGACTGTACTGAATTTCTTCAGAGTATACCCTGATTGACAGAGGGTAAGTTTGGAAACAAAATGCATTTCCTTCGTTTTACAAATATCTCTGGTCGTATAGCCACTCATGAATATACATGTTTTTTAAATTTATTTTTAATTTCAACTGTTTTTTGTGCTGCTGTTGTATCTTATTACTATTCATATTTTTTACGACATTACCATGAGCACTGTCAGTAATATTACGACAATTGTTAATAATATCATTACAGTAAACAGTGCATTAATCCATCCATTTTACAATTGAAGTAATTTTCTGTACCAGAAATGGCTTGGGCAAACATCTTGCTCTTGCAAGAAACCCATCTGTGAAGTCAAAATATCGTCACAAACGCAAACACACATCCACACACGCCTACACACACGCACACACCCCCCCCACACACACACAGCAATGTGAAAAGTACCACAATATTTTACGAACATTTTATGATAAATTGAAAATAGATATTGAAACTGTTAAAGAGCAACTTAACAAAAACCCCATTAACTTTTGATTCTTCTATTCTTTCACTGTTAATGACAGGCAGTATACTATGAGGTTTAGCCTGAATAATGATGAGATAGTGTGGCAACTTGACACTTCGGCGGAAACATTCTCTCAGGATAACAACGATTCACATTGTCGTCAAACCCTTGTACATCTCACCGTTGGTCAAAATAACCTCCTTGACAAGATTTCAGAATTCAAAGCATAGACGATAACTTGTTCATGACGCAGACTACAAATTTCTAGTCTGTATCTGCAAATCTAACGCTAAGTTTACAATAATACACTTAAAGGATTATTAGGTGGTCTGTCGGTATCGACAGATCACCTCTTAATTTCGTCAGAATTTTCTTTATTTATTTTTATTTTTCATACACTTTCTTGTTACCATGATTCCGGAAAATCGGCTCACCTAATTTTTATGAAATTTTCGTCAGATATCAGGTTATATCAGATCAAGCTCTGGCATCTTTTTCAAGGTCATCAGGTCATCATGACGTCATCCAGGCGCCATTTTGTGAAATCACATTATCGATCATATCTTCATAACGAGTCATCAAAAATAAACCATATTTGACACACATTAATTTCAGGTCATGGGTCAACATAAAATGTCAACAAAATCCGCACACGCATCATGACGCGCACGTACGCGCGCGTCAAAATTTAAAAATGCTCAAAATCACTTTTTAATCAAAGGAGAGTATGGTTCAGGACATTTTAAGCATTTCAAAATTTTCCGTCCGTGCGCGTCCGCGCGCGCGTTATGCGCGTGCACAACTCGTACAGAACGTAAAAACGTCGTTTTTGTGCATGGTTTGTATTCCTGACACAATTCTTGACAATTTCCAACTATTTACAGTCATTCTCGACATTCCATAATGCCACACGCGCGCGTCAAACTTTCAAATTCGTGCGCGCGTCAATGGGCAATATAATGTAAAAAGTGCTAAAAACATGCCTATCTAGAATCCGCCATAGCTCGTCAGAAAGCGTGGAGACCCCCCATTTTTTTTACATTTTCTGAAAGCCTATGAGTTGTAGATTGGAATTCATGAAAAAAATTGGGGGGTCGAAGGATCAGAACGTCGTCACATTTGCATATGAACTCAAAAATTCGATTTTTTAAAAATGACGTCATAATTTTTGTATTCATTTGACAATATTTCAGTAATAGATTGTCGATTTTCTTCCAAATTTTGATATGTTGTAGCTGAGACAATTCTCTACAAGATCAGTCTCCACGATTTTTCATTTTGACAAAGGCATCATGGCGTATTTTTGCGATTAAAGGAGGCATGTCAATTTTTCTCATTTTGCGTGTATTCTCTATGGGAGATGACTTTTTCTCAAATCTTGATTCTACATTCCCGTCTTCTTTGAGCAGTATCTTTGTAATTTCTGCTCGATTTTCTTCCAAATTTTAATATGTTATAGCTGAGACTGTAAGCTTTCACAAGTGTGCTCTCCAATTTTTGATCAGATGTCGGGATCATGCCCGTTTTTTAACTACAAAATGTCATTTGAGAATCCCGTTTTTCGTCTACGTGTTATCTCTATTGGAAAACTTTTGGTCCATTGGTAAAGCACTTGCCTCCCATCCCGCCGACCCAGGTTCGAATCCCGGTGGGTCCATTTTTTTTTTGAATTTTTTTTTTCTTTTTTTTTGCCTCATATTTTACCATTTGCTTCGACTACTGTAACATATAAAATCACAAACAATGTAATAAACTGCCTAATTTTGCGTGTTATGTCTATTGGAAAGTAGTGTGCAGTAGTTTGTGTACAATCTCATTCCCTGTCGTGTATTAAAGCTAAGGGGATAATCTCCCACATGTCCTGTAATATCAAATCGTCCAGTTCGTTATCCCGATTTCTCCAAATCGGCTCAGTCAATTTTCTTCATATTTTCGTCAGTCATCAGTCCTAATAAGGTCAAGTTCCCCCATCTTTTTCAAGGTCATCAGGTTATCGTGACGTCATCCAGGCGCCATTTTGTGAAAATCAACTTATGGTCATATCTTCATAACGAAATGTCATTTCTCTTTCATATTTGGCATGGTTAAGGTCACTGTCATTCCAGTCAAGGTCATTTCATTAAACGCGCGCGTACGCGTCCGTGATTTTCATTATTTTTGTCATTATGATCATCATTATCAATATATCATTATCGTCATTGTCATCACTTCTATGACCATCTTATCATCATTGTCGCCAACATTATGATTATAATCTTGCAGAAATATTATCACATCTGACAAAGCAATTTGCCACAGTGACAGACCACCTAATTCGTCTTCAGTGACGAATTAAATTTCTAGTTTGAACTGGTGTTATACTGTATTTTGGGAAGAAGTCTACCTATTCACAGTCGACCGTGATCACAAGGAGGCGAGCGGACAAACAATACGTACCGAGACGTCGTTGCAGCTGCCATATTTGCTATTGGCAATTTCATCAGTGATTAAAACAACGTTATGCTTTTTTATTCATTGTCATTATATTGTCAATGTAATTATATAGATATTGTTGGGCAATCACAGTAAATGTAACATACTAATATATATTATTTAACCAAGTATTTCTAGTAATCTTATTGAAATTGAAACACATTTATAGATCGATGTAAATCAATCAAACTGGTTTTGATATTTCTATGTGATTATAAGTCTCATAGGCTTTACATTCTCTTCTGTGAATAGACACACTTGCGTGAAATTCAGCTTTTGTCCTCAAGGCTAGTGATCATGAATTTCATAATCGTTCTCATCGGGCTACTTTGCTTCACAGTACAATATGGAAGAGGATTAAAAGAGTATTGTGAAGGAAGGGAAGCTGAAATTAGTTTCAGTTTTCCGAGAAGAGATATCAATGTTACATTGCAGATTGGCAACCGAGTCCCCTTTTATAATAATGGTCGGTTGTTAGAGTCCGGTCTCTCCAGAAACCAATTAACACGTTTTCAAGTTAAAAAACTTGTAGTTCATGATCATTATACATTGATATTGCGTATATCGAATGTATCTCGGGAAGATGGAGGGACATATATAGGCCTCGCGTACGTAAATGGCGTAATGCAAACAGGTCTCACAAAGAAGATAGCCCTCGTCATTGAATATCCTCCTGGAAACCCGCACTGCAGGTATATATCTCCATCGAATATTGATGTTATCAGTAGTACATGGGATATAATTGAGTGTACAGCAACTATTGGTACTATGCATGGGTATATTCTTTGTTTTCAGAATCGCAAGGCACTGCCCCTAAACAAAAATCTACAAAAAAATGCAACCACACTCTCACAGCAAATCTGGGTTAGGAAAGGTGAACCTATTTCATGTTGCAGCTCAGACTTTAATAGACGTGTTGTAGATGCTGAGTCCTGCAATGCATTTCACATTGGAAAGGTCAAGAATATACCTACTCCTTCTTCTAATTATGGTACGCGGGGTTCATCACCTTATTTCATTAATGATATGTCCACTTCTTTTGGTGAAGATATGTCAACCACCAGCTATATGTTTGATAACGAACATGGTATTGCTTGTCACAAATACTCCGTTATTGATATTCTGGTTCTGACCGGAATATTATGTCTCATTTTGGTGATAACGATGCTGTCGTTAATATGGTTTATGAAACTCATGAAAAAGAAACGAGTAATAAAAGAAAGTAATTCAGCAGGTCAACAATTTTTGGAAAAATCACAACAGCATAAAATTGAAGGAACTAATAATTGTCATAATGGCGCTTTACAGCAAGGCCAAGAGTTTGACATCGAGGAAGCCATTAAGAACTTAAATCTTTCTCTAAAAGTACAGGAGACTGCCTTGAATACTATCCAAAGAATTATTGTGGATAATCAAAAAAATACACTTGAAGAACAGCGGAGCATAATTAATAGCAATTTTGAAAGTATTCAGGAACATTTAGCAAAAACACAAAGGAATATAACCAATTTGAAAAAGATCAGTCAAATTGAGAGTTCACTAGAAGGAAGCCAATTGATTCTGACAATTCCGGATTTCTTTTCGGAGACCTCATTCACACCAAATCCATGGAACACTGACTACTATTAGAAACATCGGATTGGACCTTGAACTAGGATCCAGTCAAACCTCAGTCACAGAACGACCCAAACTGACATCAACCGACCAAATCTGTGATTTGCGGTGATGTAAGCAGGGTCAGTGTGTTGTCGTGCTATCATGTTTATGTCGGTCTATTTTTGAGGTAGTCGGCCTTTTATAGGTTTATTGTCGGGTTCCAGAAATTGTCTGGGTGTTATCTTTCGAATATGCTCGAAAGATATTACCCAAAACTATTTTTCGGGGATCGGTTGTGGGCTAGGCGTGATCAGGCACAGTTGCCAAAGACGGGCTAGGGTTAGGGTTCATCTTTTAATAAATTTAAAAAAAAATGAATTTAACAGAAAAAAATATTATATTTTTTGAAAATTTAGAGAGAATGACGTCACAAACTCGTGGCAGAGTTGCCACTTAGTCTTATTATTTCGTTTCCCACACTTTTGCATCTAATCGAAAATTCAAAACTTTTAGTAGTATGTCGATTTTTTAAATTTTTTTTTTAAAGATCTGTCAGATTTTTCTACTTCTACTGAAAGCAAGTCATTTTTGGACCGGAATTGACCTGGTTCCGAGGAGAATGCTTTAAAGGGATTGATTAACTTTGTGAAAATTTGTGAAATCAGCTGTGAATTGTGTGCAATCCTCTAACTACATATATAATTAAGGATATGTGAAAGTATGAGAGAAAATGGAACCCGTTTACTATCCTAAAAAAGAGAAAATCGTGATCGATCGCTAGCGCAAGTCGCTCGGCTTCTTCGCTGCGCTGCAGTCACAAAAACCAAGCTCCGGCGCTTGGCGATTTCAGAGCGGGTTTCCAGCCCGTACGGTATTCTGTGATAGAGCGAGGTATGCCAACCGTAAGAGTTCTTCAGGGTTCGGTGGTACTCTATCCCGACATCAATGTTCAATCGTAAATATCTTGATATATAAACGACCGATCAGCTTATAAAACTCAGGCGATTCCTGTCTGACCTAAAGGTTTGCAATTATGATTACAGCATTAGCTGGAACAGTGATTTTTTTTTTCTTTCCTGGGCAAAGTTAATCAATTACTTTAAGAACTTGCCAGCAATTGGGGCCATTTGCATCCGGTTCTGCTATGCAACTACTGCTATGAGGTCTATGGACCATGCCAGTGGCGTATTTGCGGAGGCATTCTATCGTGGCGCCAGATGTATACAATGCACTTGCGCCCTAAACCTGTATCTACTTACATTGATGTACAAGCGAGGGAGCAAAGCAACCGTGCGGTAGCTTTTTTCATTTTGCATTTAAATCCTCAATTTCGTATTTCGCAGGTAGAGGTCGAATTTTGAACACTGACGAACACTTTGCTATTCACTTCTGCCTCAAATGGGATGCAAAAATCGACATAAAACACTGATGCAATATAATTGAGGAATTTAGGAATGCAACCGAGAGTTAATGTTGAGCCTATGAAAATGATATTTTTTACACACTATTGCTTTTTAAACATAAAAACGGTCTACTACCCCAAAGTTAATGCAATATGCTTACACTGAATAGTTCAATACATAATTACAATACTAGAAGTGTTAAAAAGTATCATTTATGGGCTATATATAGATAGAACTTATGTTTCCTTTACTTTCAGACATAGGGTGCCAGTTATATGGAATTCCTTACCAAATGAAATCACTTCTATTGTTTTTCATAATAGTTTCAAGAGGAATTTAAAGAAATTCCTCTTAAATTCTGATTTCTCACCTTTATCACCACTCAAATTTGTTAAGGGTTGTTTGGTCTTTTATGTCTTTTATGTCTTTTTATGTCCCTTAATGTTTTCTATATGTTTTTAATGTAACCTTTTTGCATATACATGTGCTTAAATATTTAAACCTCATATTGGTCTCTCATATCCTCCATCTTTTCTTACTTTACTGTGAGGGGATTGTCTTGACAAGACCGCCTCGGTCTTTTTATGGTACCCTTAATTCCATATATGATTATAAGCTATACATCTGTATTCTTTTCTACATCTGTATTTTATATTTCTGCGCACTTAGACTTGTCTATACATGTATATTTTTATTGGAATTGAATAAACGAATTGAATTGAATTGAATTGAATATTGGGGGCGCAATATAGCATAAGAATCTGATAAATATTATGGAGCATACCATTTTTTCATATTCTGAACCCTTTAAAACACCTATTGGGACGTGAAATGACAAGACCCTTTTTAAAGCAACTTATGCCATGGCAAAGCGACCGAACTTTAGAAAACATTGAGGCCATACCTGAACGAAAGAATCTAACTTCCGCTCCTGGTGAAGATGGAATTATGTATGGAGTTTTCAACAGACTTACCGGCTCTTATCTACAATAGACAGGAAGTTGATGGCGGGAATAATAATAAAAAATATACCATGTACTGAGAGAAATTATGGATTCTCTGAGGTGACTGCCATAATCAAAATAGTAACTATGCCAGTCATTGAAGATTCGCAGTTTTCGAAAAGAGTGCATGGTACCTTTAAATCATAGCCCTCATAAAAAGCCCAACTATAAGAGTAAACTATGATAAAGAAATAAATCTGACAACTTCAACTCACCGCCTTTGTCCAAAGCCACATATACACACAGTGACGTTCGCAAATGTATGATAGCTTCGAACTTTTCGAACTGTATATGTTTTTAGCCGCAAACTGAAATGTTATCTTCTGAAGCATCATGTAAAACAAGCAGAAGAAGACATCTGATGCATATGTTTTCCTCGACAGTTATGTGATTGAGCCTTTTTATTAATTCATTTATTTCATATTGTTGATATTGAAATACTGATACCACCAGGATCATATTCAGGGCTTTGGATCGTTTCTATTCATTCCTATCTTTTTCCTTCTTATTTATTCTATGTAATACCGAAATCTTGCAATCATTATTCAGCCTTTTTTTTCTCGCTGTAATGGTTATTACTACATATCTGAACAGTATGTTCTAAACAACCACATAACAAAACAACATTACTAACGATTTTGCCATTTCCCATGGGTAGTGTGTACATTATAGCGATCATATACAATTATCAATTTCATATCATTTCATTTCCTTTTCCATGCATAAATCCATATTTTACTGATTTCAATGTAAGTATTCTTCGATGATTATCCATTCACGATCGATGCACATTTCAATAACACATGTACTTGTTTGTTTACGCTTTTCTTCAACTGTTTATTGTGTTTCTTGTTCCTTCTCAAACCTTTGTAAGACTTATATTGTATTTCTCTCTGGAGCCTACAGCCAAACAAGCTTTACGTTTACCTTAGTCTCCTTCATATCCTCATTTCCACTTCTGTTAGTCAATATTTTGCAAGTAACGAGAGACATCCAAAGTGATGTAATATGTTTTATGTACTTATGTTTATATAAAATACCCTGTATTTTTATCATTATTATTTCTTGTTAACAAAACTGACATTATGTATAAAAAATGAAATGTGAAATATGAAAATAAAGCGAACAATGATCCTTAATCCTAGAACCTTGAATCATTGTATCTGAGGAAATACTATGATTGACGTCAAACCATATGCATATTTTTATGGTGAAAGTATTTTATGTCACTTGGGCATCCCTGGCCAATCAATGTTTGGGAAGTTTTCGATGTGGTATTATAATAGTTATTTCTGTATAAAAATATTCTTGTTGACAGAAGGTTGATCTCTTCCTTATATGCAATATTTTATGTTGTATTATTTGCCCTATACAACAACTAATAGCAGAGTGATTACAATCCTTATTTTATGGATATATTTGAGATTTGTCAACTCCCAAAATATAAAAGTGATTAACATACTCACTATGTGCAATGATCTTAAATCATATGTTTTGATTTGTGTACTATTCTCGAAAATATTGTTTATATAAATAAATATTTGCTTCAAGCTTGTGGGGGCCATTCTTGTCGAATCTGTTTGCAGACAAATTACTCTGTTGTCTTTAAACGTAACATTTATTTACATTTCTGGATAAATTGTGCAAACTATCTTGTAGAGTCCCTTAAATCACATCTGATTTGTCATGTACATATTTTATAAAATGATAAATCTCCTATGTGCTACCCTCTTGTGAACGCTTGATCAATTGAATTCATGTCGCAAGTACAGCTCTCTTAAAGTGGCTCATGCCTTTAAATTATGTAGAGGTGTTACTCCACATTCTGAGCTTTGCTCTTCTTGTATGTTTAGCGAATCTGATACTTCTAATCCGTCTCGCTTTTTTGCATCCCAATCAGAATTACTTACTCTATACGGGAGCTTAATCATTCACAAACAATGCCTGTTATTTAGGCTCCCCACATTTTACGTTTTCCTTCTTTTTGCCAGTCGTTCATATATCTATCGAAACTGTCTACCTATTTACCGAACATTGTTCTTGATTTGAGTTCTTTACTCGTATATTTTGAAATTGACAAATATGCTTGTACAATAGTTTTTGTAACAAAATGGTTTTTGATGTAAAAGTGGAACAAATAAACTTCAAACTTCAAACTTCAAACATGTATAATTAGGGTCGAAGTGTTAAAGAATTACAGATGTGTTTGAGAACTACACTTAATAATAATCGAGAAGTTTATTTTCAGTTATTACGTTTTGACTTTGCCTCAGTGTGACACAAATCTGCACTTTTGATAACTTGTGACCCCAAATGTCAATATATATGTGTGTGTGTGTGTGTGTGTGTGTGTGTATCACACTGAAGCAAAGTCAATGTGACACATATTGGCACACACACACATACAAACACATACACATACAAAATGTTTGGGGTCACAAGATATCAAAAGTGCAGATTTATCTAATTACTGTATCATTGTATAGTGGTGAGTATCAATATTACGTGATGAGTCTAACTGATCACCATGACTGGCATGACAATTTTGTCAAATCTGAGCTAATGGTATGAATACGTTTTACGGCCTCCACTTAAATATCGTTAATACATCACTTATTATTTGAATGAACAGTGGCTTAAATATTTATTTGCTCTCTTTAATGCCAAGAAGATGAGCGAAGTAGATAGAAATTCAAATATTCTTTTCACAATATGAGACTGACTTGGATAATTCAGGCTTACCAATATCATTACCAGCTCGTGCTTAACGGGACTATACGCCTTCTTTCGTTTATCATTTATGTCACTTTGCTCTCGAACTATTACTTTGTACACATTGTATGATTATTCGAATGCCATGTAAAATATAAACAAATTGAATACAGGATAATAAAGGTTACTCTTCATGGAACTGAAATGAAATGAAACGCTCGTATCTGCTCTCAATTACAGCGTTACGCTCGCTTTACTTGTAAATTATCTTATAATGCACGTTCGAAAATCTTCATGAATGAATACAGTACGACTCTTGCTCAGTAATTTTGAAAATCAAAGATAACATTTCAGAGAACAGAGGAAGGCTGAAATAGATAAGCCGACAGTGGATGACAAGGGGAGGGAGAAGAGTGAGACATACAAAGAGACAAAGAGAGAGAGAGAGAGAGAGAGAGAGAGAGAGGGGGGGGGGGGGGGAGGGGGACCGGGATGAAGAAAAAAAAAAGAGAAATGCATGAAAATACTGTTTGACAAGATAAGTAGAGAAGTCAAGAATAATACTATATAACTTTACGAATACGACATGGAGGGCAATTTATTACACTATGTTAAAATTCCTAATTTCTAATGAGCATCCATATAGCTTCGAAGAGAATGAGGATAATAGAGTGTGCGAGATGAGTGAACAGGAAGGATGATAAATATTGTTAATCACGGAATGCGTGTGTAAGAGCTTTCTGTTTGGCTCACTTCTTGGTAATTTGACAGATTAAGTGCACTCATTTCAAAGCTGACAAAACACTCATTATTTATCAAATAGAAAATTGATTTGGCACGAAACGTACCGAGAATCTACAACTAAAATTAATGAAATATATGACACAAAATACTTTTATTGCATCGAAGATTGATTTAGCGCATAATTTACAGATAATATACAACCCAAAATGAATCAACCAATGAATGAAATATATGATGTCGCAAAAAGACTTTTATTAACTCTAAAACTGATTTGCCGCGGGTGTTTCCATTTGGTAAACCAATTTTTTTCCTGACACCCCTGACACATTTTTTGCTATTCACTTTGTACACGGGGCTTTTCCTTGGCACAGTTTCTGTGATTGACTTTTTTGCTAGCTGACATTCATTAGCTATCTAATTGGTTTTTTCATCAGGAGAGGCTTGGTCTGATTCCGTTTCTTAGATTGGCTTTTTTTACTACTGAATATTCATTAACTTTCTAATTGATTTTTCAAAACAAGTTTGTGGTCATCTTTTCGATCAACTTTTAAAAAGTTCCTGAAAAAGACATTTTTTTGTTTAAAGGGGGTACCCAATGCTGAAACAATGTTAGTTCATTTTAAAGATCATGATTTTATTTGAAGAAAATCATCTGCCTTAAATTTTTTAAAATTCGTGTTGCCAGAAAATCCCCGAAATATGGTAAGATTTCAGGATATTTTGGCCCCTCAGCTGTGTCCCAATTTCAGCTAGGTAACCACAATGGCCCGAATTCACAAAGGAGGTTTAGTTTAAACCATGGTTTAAATCCCCTCCTGGGGCTTTTAAGCGTACGTGCGCACGGAATCCGATCCAATCATATATTTTCTTTGAGCGCGCGCATGGGCAATGTACGCTTATTTACGCTTATTTTAGTACGCTTACGGAGGTTTAAACCTTGCCATGGTTTAAACCTGGTTTAAACCTCCTTTGTGAATTCGGGCCAATGACGTCAAAGTGGTTACCTTGTCGCGCAATTATAGCAAAATGCGCGCAAGGTGTAATGCATTTTGTACAGTCTAGCGCGCAACACATCTGCAATACGCGAACCTGTGTAACCACTTTGACGTCATTGTGGTTACCTAGCTGAAATTGGGACACAGCTGAGGGGCCAAAATATCCTGAAGTCTTACCATATTTCGGGGATTTTTCTGGCAACACGAATTTTTAAAAAACTTAAGGCAGATGATTTCCTGCTAATAAAATCATGATCTTTTAAATGAACTAACATTGTTTCAGCATTGGGTACCCCCTTTAAAAAAATGAGTCAACTTTGTCATCTCTGAGGTGGGTATTCTGATTTGGTAATATTGAAATGTAATAAAACTGACTTATATTTGCTCTCAGGACCATGCTTTTTTTTTGGGGGGGGGGGGGCGCTGACAGGGTTGATTTTTTTTTTTAAAGTTTAGCGAAGGTGATCGCAGCTAGTGTTACTGATATTGAATCACAGCTGCCCGGGGTCCTGCCGGGGCCTAATGCAAGGGTGAAATGATCAATGCACCGATCAGCAGCGTATAGATAAATGTTGTGTTCTGAATTAAATACTGATACACACATATTTTGTGGCCTTGACTTTTGAGAAAAATGAAAAATCTAATTAAATATTCAGAGCAATAGGATTCAGATAAATTTTATAAAACTTGCTCCCAATAAATGTTACATCCTTCAGATACCTTGTAAAAACCTCAGTCTGATACGAGGTATAATTTCGATTTTGAGGTATTAACAGTCAGCAGTGTCCACTTTTTTTTTAAACACCTAGTATATACATTTGTGAGGAACATTAAAAAAATCTGGCTTTGTTGAGAAACTTCAGGAATGCGAACCTATTATTGTATTTGTTTATATTTTGGGGCACTGACTGCCACCTTCGTGACAAAGTTTTTATGTACTGGCATGTTTATTATGGAATCGTTTTAGTTGCTTATGTTGTTAAGGAAAACAATAAACAGCATAATTCCTGTTTATTGTTTTCCTTAACAATAATTTTCTAAAAATGTGACTTGTCAGACATGCAAAGGCATGTCATAAGATTTGTTTATTTAAGGGACAAACATTTCATTTTGATGACATGAAACAATACATGCTGTGATATATGATAATGAAGAAGAATTTAACAGCATCCAGATAAATTTTACTTCACTATTCAGCGAAGGTGTGTAACTGATCTTAGTGAAACCTATAAGCATTCAGCAACATTGTATTACTTTTCGACACCGTAAACCTGGAATTGTGGGGATGAAATCATCATTGAATCGACACAGTGAGCAGGTGAGTATGAATATTAATTCTACTATTCTTAAAATTACTTTACCTGGTTGATGAGTAGATATGATTTCAGAAGTTCTTAATTAATTCTTAGTTATCTATAGGTCAGTGATCACACAGTAATCAAACATAATTTACAGGATTTCGCAAGATAGGGTTCAAATTATGATTCCACGGTACATTATTGATAGGGTAGGCCTATAACATTTTGGGACTAAGGTACGCCTTTCTTTCTCCTTGTAATTAAAAACGGATTCATGAAGTGTTGAATATGATAATAACAGTAATAATAATAATATTAATAATAATGATAATGATAATATAAATCACAATAATAATAATAATAATAATCATCATCATCATCATCATCATCATCATAATAATAATGATAATAATAATAATAAATAACCATGAATAATTAACCGTTCTTGTATAGCGCATATGACATTATGATATAACGTCCCTAGCCCTATGCGCTTCCAAAGGGCTTATCATTAACCTAGTTTTGGCTCCTGAACCCTTTTGATAAAGTCTACTACTACTTCTACTACTATCAACGCACTGTGTATTTCAAGAAATAAATCCTGCCAGGTACCCATTTAACGCCTGGTTAGAGAGAGACAACTGTAAAATATAAGGCCTTGTCAAAGGGGATACACACCTGGCACAGATTCGAACCCTCAACTTTTTGATCGAAAGTCAAGTGAATGAACCGCTATACCACGATGCTCCCACTGATACTATAGAATACTGCTGTTATCAAAATGAAAAAAAAAAAAAAAAAAGGAGAGAAACGAGATAATAAAACCTTGACTAAATCTTTTATAATACATGTTTGAACTTGGCGGCACATTAATGAATGAAAAAATCAAACACCCTGACGAGTTGCGTCTACCTTGTTATTCTCGTTTCGAATATTATTCAAACTACATTAATGTTAAGCTCTTACAAGTTGCAGCTTTTCAAAACATCCCAGTGAAACAGATTAACAAATTTGATTCTTGAAACTTTCAGGATGCATTCTAACAATGATACAATTAATATGAGATTACGATATTTCCAATTTCCAATACATGTATATAATTTGTTGATCAAATAAAGCACCCCATTATTTCTGCATTATTTTATGTAAATAAATACTTTTTTGTTTTTCAATGGTTCTTTGATTTAATGAAATGACAATGATAAAGAGGCGCTCTGGATTTTCAGATTCAATGCACAATGGCAATTGTTATACTCTGAATTATAAATACTGATACACAGAAACTTTTAGGCCTCGAATTTTTCAAAAAGTAAAAATCAAATTAAATATCCAGAACATTATTTTAAGGATAGTATTCAAAGAAATATCACAAAACTTACTCAGAATAAAGTTGACTTCCTTCAACTTTACTATTAGTCCGTTGTCAAGTGGTCAAAAAATAGCCTTTTTGGAAATTTTGTGAGGATTTTTGGAAACATACATTTTTAGAAAGATAATGTCATGAATAAAACTATAAATGTTGTTTCCAAATTTTAAAATGCGTCTAAAGTTACTTTTCAGGTATTTTTAGAATGCTGATTTTGGTCAAATTATGTTTTTTTTAGAATTATTTTTAGAAAATGCTCTTAAGTGCAATAGGGATACCAATTTTCACTGTTTGCGTATAAATGATATTAGAGATGACTTTCATGAAAAAATAATACAGAAAAAATATATAATTATATCAAATATAGGCTTTTAATCATATCTTATTTTATACGCCCTCTACGATAATTATGAAGCATTGTCTTGTGCTCTAATGACTGTTTCCTACAGCTTTTAACATCAAATCGTATATTAGTGACCAATAATAGATCAATGGCATAATTCATTGAATTATATACTTTGAAAATGTGTTGTCACATGGAGTGACAGTAAAAATCAACTGTGGTATAAAAGAAGGTATCAATAGAATTAAAATAGTGATATGCAACAGGATCAACACTGATTGTACAACAAACAATTTTCGTCTTGATAGCTGCCTCTCTTTGTCTCCCCTTTCACTTGATATACTTTCTCTACATGAATTGTTTCCAAAATTACGATTCATTACAATGTTATCTGTCATTCCATCCTGGCCTATGCTTATAATAATAACTTACCCTTACCATGAACCAAAAATCCGCCCTTCGGCATGCTACAACAAAAACACAAACTTCCATTCATTAAAGAAGATCCAGAGGAGATATATAAGTTTGTCATACTTTGAGCTAAACATCACATCATCGTGATATGTAACATCAGCTCATCAATTCTTGGATCTCATATTCAAATTTAGGTTGATAATTTCTTTCGAATCTGATAAAGCTGTGAAATTTACAATTCCCACGCAAGTGATTGTATTCAAGTGTGCTTATTTTCTTGTAAAGCAAATTGAGATATTATGATACTGTTGAGCTATTATCAGAATTCCTTCTTCCCATCTTCCTAAACGATCGATCTCCCCCTCCCCCCTCTCTCTCTGTCTTTCTTCTTCTTCTTCTTCTTCTTCTTCTTCTTCTATTTCTCTTCATCAATGCCCTCTCTCAATGCCCATATGCATGATCTACTACCATTTATTCTTATCAAGAGTTATTATTTTATCATATTGATAATATTTCCATTTAAAAGTCTTACAGCGAAATGGATGTTAATTTTAGATTATAAGAAATTATGGAAGCCCTAAACGAAACAGGCTTAAAAAACAACTAAGGTAGGTAATTACTATAATGAAAAAAGAAATGAATTTTTTTGTTTCAATATTTACCTATTCTATACAAATGAAAGAAAGCAAATATTTAATTCATAGTGAATAGCGTGGAGTTGAAAAACATAAGAATTACATGTATTTGGATTTTGGAAAAAGTGAAGGAGAGAGAGAGAGAGAGAGAGAGAGAGAGTTAAGCGAGGTGGAAGGAGAATTCCGAAAACGCTTTACGATTTTTTAAAATTATAAATAATACATTGATTAATAATATTTTCAAAGAGTACACTTTAACATTTCCTACATTCAATCACTTCCGTAATTAAGATTTATTTCAGAGCTTCATGAGATTTGAACGGTGAGTGGTATGAGGTCCAAGAATGTAGGAGCTGACGCCAAAAGCCTACAGCTCAAGGGACCAAATTTCCTAGTGAAAATCACTGACAAGACACTTGATGAAACGCCCCCCCCCCCCTCGATCTCACGGGCCTTCTGACAGTTTTTTTCCCTTGGTTTTTAGACGGATGGCCAATGAGACTTTTTACTTTTATGTAGCCATATTTCTTTGTTTTATGGTTATCGTTGGCTATCGGTTTAGGGAACCTTTTGTAAATGTCGGTATCGTGGGCTGTCGGTCTACTGAGATATGAACCCGATATATATGGCCGGTTCTCATTTAGAAACATAACGCCAGGATGCAATGCAATGACAGAGAAGTAGGAGATGAATATTTATATTATATAAAAAAAGGAAAATGGCCATACCGTGCACTGGTGCGCAAGAGATTGGTAGAAGCCAAAACGAGGGGAATAGTATGCTGTTTAAAAACACCGTTATATGTTAAGAACTCAGTGCACTATTCGTAGAAGAGTAGGGGGAAACCCGGTGTAGTGGTACACCACTGATCTCTACGGATTTTTTTTTCCTGCAGAGATCAGTGTGGTACACCTGCACATCCCAATCAGTTATTATATCAGGAGGAGAGACCTGAGGGTTACAGTGATTCAGTTTGCTTTTCCCCTCCCAGGAACATGTGACGCCAAATCATTTATAATAATAATAATAATAATAATAATAATAATAATAATAATAATAATAATAATAATAATAATGATAATAATAACAAAAATAGTGAGAGAAAAAAGTAACACTATGAAGAGAACTGTTGGTGTAAGTGTGGATCGAGTTGTATAGCACTCTTCTAGAGATTCTTTTTTACATATTAATTTTGATTTTGACTGTCACTCAATGTGCCAACATATTCTCAAATAAATAATAAAATGAATATTATATTATATAATATTGTATTATATTTCATCATATTGTCTAATGTTATAACAAATATTAAGTATGCCACTAATTTATCATTTTTTACTGATATACAATTTAATGTAAGTTGTAAGTACGCTGCATCCATCTCTACCACATACACTGTCGGAAACAGTCTTAGAGCAGAAGACAATGCTTCATAATTATCGTAGAGGGCGTATGAAATAAGATATGAATAAAAGACTATTTTTGATATATTTATATATTTTCTGCATTATTTTTTTCACGAAAGTCATCTCTAATATCATTTCTATACAAACAGTGGGAATTCATATCCCCATTGCAATTAAGGGTATTTAAAAAAATATTAATTCGAAAATCATAAATTTGACCAAAATCAGCATTCTAAAAATAGCTAAAAAGCAACTTCAGACACATTTTAAAATTTGGAAACAACGTTTATAGTTTTAGTCAGGACATTATCTTTCTAAAAAAGTATGTTTCTAAAAATCCTCACAAAATTTCCCATGTTTGACCATTTGACAACCGACTATATAATAATAATGTCCGGAACGTCGAGCACCTTCATCTCCTTTCATCTCGATTACTAGCTTACTGTGGAAGGATAAAACGGTGTGAGTGTCTTTCTTTCTTTCAATCTTTTATTCTTCTGTCCTTTTCTGTTCTTTTTGAGGGTGAAACTTCTTTTAGGGGCGGGGTAGGGGGCTCGAACCCCCGAGGCCCCCACCAGAACGCAAACAATCCAGTCCGTCATGTTGACTCTGACTTGAGAACAGTAGAGTATCCCTCTATTATATGAGTAAGTGAAAGAAGTTTATCCTAATGTAGATTATCATATTACAGTTTCAAATTTTCTTTTCATCAGATAATACTTTATTATGTAAATATAAATTAAAATCTGAAAGAAAGACTGAAATTTGATTTGATTTTAAAGTTTGAAAGAATACTGAAAGTCATGCTTCTTCTTTTTTTCTGTTCAGGACTTGCACCTCATTACTCATCCATCAGCACTTTCACAACTCAAAGGATTATTCTGTAAGCAGTTCGAATTTTTGGCCTAAGAAAAACACTAGGACCCGAACATAAACAAAATATGTACAAGGCTATTTTGTAGTTAATGTTTTTCCGGAGAATTTGCATAGAAGTGATACAGGAATACACGTCTGTTATTTTCTTGTGTAATTATTGATCGGAAGCCTACATTCTGCACGTTCTGTATCAATCTGGCCCAGCCGTCTGCCACAGTATTGGCCCGATCAACGAGAGGCAGAACTTCAGTGTACTTGCTTCTTCGGTCATCCTCGTCTGCAGTGTACATGTACAACTAGACATCCAAAGGAACATTATTGTGTTTTGCCGAGACAAAATTAATGACATACACAAAGCTCAGTTACGACGACTCTGGAAAAAGTGTGATGGCACATCCAATATCGTTGGTGGAAGTTCTTGGTGTTGTTTTTTTTATCACACTTATTTTTGCCATGTGCTGGTGTTTTATTAGTACTCAGTGGTGGCAAAAAAGGTGTCCAGTGTGTCGAAAATACTGAAAACTGAAAACAAGTTAACCGATATGGCCCCCTTTAGAACGAAGATCCAAAGTAATATTGCTATTAAAAAAAAAAAATAAAAAAAAATACGTTTTTCAAAGCAATGACATTTAAAAAGTAAAAATGAAAAGTACGTTTTCTTTCTCCCCTGCCATGCCGTGAACAATTGTCGCCAAAGGATTTTCGCCGAAAAAAGACAATTTTCTTTATTCATTTGTTTTGTTTATTTAGGGCAGAAAAATGAATAATATTCCATGAATTCATTACAAAGATACCTGAGAGAATGCATTTCATATTATATGAATACATTGTGTGGGATGAAGAGAAAGTAGGATTAAATTTGGTGAAATTTGGTGAAACATGCATCGAATTTCCTTTCCTACTTGCTCCCTCCACCATATTTCAAGTGGGGTAGGAAATCGATATTGCCCAGAGCCCATTGCAAGAAAAAAAAATGAAAAAAAAAAAACAGGCAATAATATTGCCCTCCAAACGATGCAAATGCAATGTTTATCAAAATTTGAAAAAAAACCTCTTGTTGAAAAAAAAAAAAATTAATCCTCCTTAAGATCATATGCAAGCTTTGCTTTTCAGTGGACCCCTCCATTTCCACAGGTTTAACTTAAAAAAAACAAAACAACAAAAATACTAGATGTCTGTGTATACTTTCTATTTTATAACTTTAAACCATGTAAAATGTATTTTGTTATTGAATATTGAATTGTATATTTGATTTCTTGTTAAAATCACTGTTCTGTTGGAAATGAAAATAAAACTGAAACTGAAACTGAAACTGGATTCGTGCCATTCACACATGAGTGAGCATAGCAGTGGCGGATCTACGGGGGGGGGGGGGTTAGGGGGTTTAACCCCCCCCCCCTTGGGCTGCCAAGTAAACATTTAATGTGCATAGGAAAACGCCATCATAATATGTCCAGAATCACACAATATGTTCCTATATAGCACTCTGTCTCAGGCTTAGCCTCGGGCAATAGGTTTTAACCCCCCCTCCCCCCGACTACCAAGTGAACATGTGTTACTTTTTCTATGCACATATCATTGTGATAGAATAGTAGCCAATAGCTTAGTTGTTTTATATCACTCATCGATAATACTTTCATTAACACATTCATTGAGAAAAGATGTGAAATTATAGCTCTACTGCGCATAAAAATCTGACGTGATGTGACTTGATGACGACGGCATTGCATTGATGCAGTGCGCGTATTGCATTGATGACGGTGCGCGTATTGCATTGATGCAGTGCGCGTATTGTATTGATGGCTGTATTAAACTGTTACTTGATCTAAAACGACGTTATTATGGACTGCTTTTTATGGTCTCCATTGCGTTAGTAGATGCCAGGAAAACATCACTTACAGGGGTTCAAATAGCAAAAAAACAACAACAAACAAACAAACAAAAAATCGACGCGACGCTACGCGGCTCACAGACATCGCCGTTTCGCGCCTTGTGGACGATGCTCTGCATCGCCGTTGGGACAAACCCAGGGACCGCAGAGCCAGGGCCGGGGGCGATTTTTTTTTCCGTAACCCTAACGCGTCGGAATTGCCAATATTGCCACTTGAGCAAAGACTATCAGTGTACTAGATGGTTTTTTTACGCATGCGCGTGGACTTGTGCAACTTTGTGTGTGTTCCACAGAGTTATACATGTATTATTATCGCCACTATAACATTGCCATCGACATCGCGCATCGTTTGGCATATGTACACAGTACAGTGGCAGCATCAGATTCGAAATGGACAACTGAAATTAAAATGTTTGTTTATTGGGTCTTGGGTAATATGGATACACTAATGGGTTAATTTGGGTTAATCCTTCTCCAACTCCACAATGACTGTGCTTAGGCCTTATGGGCTTAATATTGGATTTTAAAAAATGATTCAGAAAGTCGTATTATGGGCTCCTTTTTAGTTCAAGTTCACGTAGATCTAGATCTATGATTATATTCCCATGCACTAACATCCAAGATGAAGAAAGAATCCAGATGTTACCTTAATATACATACATGTATGTACTCTTAATTTGTCTGAGATATTGATGTACTAATTTATTTATTTATTTATTCATGGTTAACACTGTTCGATTGCAACCACTGGCTAAAATACATTTTACAAATGGGCCTATATTTAAAACAAATAATATACATTTGGCAATATGAAACGATGATATATATTCACAGCGCATAAAAAGCAAATGAATAATAATGTAAGCTTAAATCCATAAAAAGAGAGAGAGAGAGAGAGAGAGAGAGAGAGAGAGAGATGGGAGGGAGACAGGGGGGGGGGGGGAGGGGAGAGAAAGGGGGGAGAGTAATCATCGATTTTGATCGATAATTATCTCTAGATTAGATTAATTTAATTAGCTTTATAAAGGCATTTTGAATCGCCATTTAAAAAAACAAAAGATGTGCTATATTAAACAAACAGCAATTCATTCTCCCAGTCCATGCATGTAAAAAATTGTTTTAGTATTGTTTAAATTGATTTATTTTTAAAACATGATGTTCACTTTATCATTGCCAGCCATATATGTCTTCCTCATCACGTACCACCACCACCACCACCACCACCACCATCACAACTAATATCAACCAATCATCACAACCATCATTACTTTTATTAGATTACCATACACGACGGTACGTGATGAGGAAGACATATATGGCTGGCAATGATAGTGAACATCATGTTTTAAAAATAAATCAATTTAAACAATACTAAAACAGGGAGAATGAATTGCTGTTTGTTTAATATAGCACATCTTTTGTTTTTTTAAATGGCGATTCAAAATGCCTTTATAAAGCTAATTAAATTAATCTAATCTAGAGATAATTATCGATCAAAATCGATGATTACTCTCCCCCCTTTCTCTCCCCTCCCCCCCCCCCCCCCCCCCCCCCCCCTGTCTCCCTCCCATCTCTCTCTCTCTCTCTCTCTCTTTTTATGGATTTAAGCTTACATTATTATTCATTTGCTTTTTATGCGCTGTGAATATATATCATCGTTTCATATTGCCAAATGTATATTATTTGTTTTAAATATAGGCCCATTTGTAAAATGTATTTTAGCCAGTGGTTGCAATCGAACAGTGTTAACCATGAATAAATAAATAAATAAATTAGTACATCAATATCTCAGACAAATTAAGAGTACATACATGTATGTATATTAAGGTAACATCTGGATTCTTTCTTCATCTTGGATGTTAGTGCATGGGAATATAATCATAGATCTAGATCTACGTGAACTTGAACTAAAAAGGAGCCCATAATACGACTTTCTGAATCATTTTTTAAAATCCAATATTAAGCCCATAAGGCCTAAGCACAGTCATTGTGAAGTTGGAGAAGGATTAACCCAAATTAACCCATTAGTGTATCCATATTACCCAAGACCCAATAAACAAACATTTTAATTTCAGTTGTCCATTTCGAATCTGATGCTGCCACTGTACTGTGTACATATGCCAAACGATGCGCGATGTCGATGGCAATGTTATAGTGGCGATAATAATACATGTATAACTCTGTGGAACACACACAAAGTTGCACCAGTCCACGCGCATGCGTAAAAAAACCATCTAGTACACTGATAGTCTTTGCTCAAGTGGCAATATTGGCAATTCCGACGCGTTAGGGTTACGGAAAAAAAAATCGCGGGCCGGGGGGGGGGGGGCGGGGATGGGGCTGTAGTCCCCCCCCCCCCCCCAATTATTTGGGCAAAAAAGAGAAAAAATAGAGCATGCAGGTATGCTTAAAATCGCATGCTGGCAACCCTAAAAATGAAAAATCTCCCTACTGTGGGAGGGGGGTATCCCCCCTCCCACACCCTCCCCCTCGCTTGCTTCGTTTGCTCGGGCTCGGTCGCTACGCTCCCTCGCAATACCCAGCTCAGCCCCTCAAATCCCCCCTGCATAGCCATTTAAAGATAAAGTTGAATTCTGATCATTATATGGAATTGTGAAAGAAACTGTCTCAAAGCAAATGGGAAAGGTTGATTATATAGTACATACGAATTGGTGTATGCTGTAAGGTTTTGGAATCACCAAAATGATATGAAAAATTGACTCAATCCGGCTAAGATTCACATGCACTGCACACAGAAATATATATATGGGACCACTCACAAATGTTCAGCCCGAACATTTCCGCTGTTTCTTGTCATATTTTGAATGTTAGGGCATTTGAAGAGCAATCCTTTTTCAGGGGACATATCCACTTTCATAATCTTCCAAACTAACATAATAAGAATGAGAAAGCTCACAAATTATTATTTTTTTTTAAATTTTCCCAGAACTCAAAGCTTCCCTGTAATAATAAATGAGTCTCTGAAAGAAGAGTGCAAAAATGGGGCATCTGGCCATTAAAATCTTGATGAGCATTTCCATCTTGTAGAGTCAAATTTAAACAATGAAAAAAAAAAAAAAAAAGCATAAGAAACACTTGAATGCAGTCCTAAGACTACGGGTGACATCCGAAGTTCAATCCTCCTCATCGTTTCTCATTCTTTGTGTTTATTGTTGAACGACAATGTCATACAGATTCACATCATCAAAATTTGAATAGCTACTTGGCTAATGCTTTATTTTTGCAATTTTATTAATCACACCTTCTAACGGTTAAATGAATGTGTACATCCAAACATGACAGTTTAAAACTTGATGTAATTCCTGTTGGTAGAGTATAACATTTTCTTTAATTTGATATATATTTTATCATATTGTATTGACAGCTTATATGAAAATTTTGAACAATACAGAACAATAGAACAATGCACTTTTTTTTTTTGGCTGAGTGTAATTAGATGATTGAGGTAAATCATTAATATGTATCCAAAAAAAAAAGTTGGTTCCAAGTTAAATCCTTGAGGAACCCCGCATAAAATTGGTGACAGCGAGGAAGTTGTACCATTGTGGTGAACATATTTAGACCTATCATGGGAGTAATCTCCCAACTATTTCAAGTGAGTCCACGAAATAGTCCCCCCCCCCATAAATAATAATAATTATAAATAAAAAACAGCAAATAGAGGATAAGACACGTAAAGCTAAATCGATAAGCGGAAGATTTAGAGAGAGAGAGAGAGAGAGAGAGAACGAGTAAGAGAGAGAGAGAGAGAGAGAGAACGAGTAAGAGAGAGAGAGAGAGAGAGAGAGAACGAGTAAGAGAGAGAGAGAGAGAGAGAGAACGAGTAAGAGAGAGAGAGAGAGAGAGAGAGAACGAGTAAGAGAGAGAGAGAGAGAGAGAAAGAAATGCACGAAGATAGGGTTCGACAAGGTGAGTTACAAGCTGCATAGCCCAATGAAGATTACTGGAAGGAAAAAAAGAAGAAGATTAATAGTGATATCAATATAAAACGTATCTGATATCAAATGAAGGGGAATTCGTTACACTGAGATAAAACCCGTAATTTGTAATGAGCATCAATCATAGGCTCAAAGAGAAAGAGGATAACAGAGAGTAGAACAAACCATGCTCTTTTTGCATGTGCTTGTCCGCAACTGAAAAAAAAATACAATAACAATAACAACATCAAAACGAAAATAACAAAGCAAAGAATAAAAAAAACCCAACAAAACGAAATAAAAATAAAAACAAATGAAAACGAGAGAGAAGAGAGAGAGAGAGAGAGAGAGAGAGGGGGGGGGGGGGGGGGGGGGGGGGGGGGGGGGGGGGGGAGAGAGAGAGAGAGAGAGGGGGGGGGGGGGGGGGGGGGGGGAGAGAGAGAAAGCGTGACCAAACGCAGCGATTAATGGGTATGTCAAACAACCGCCTGCAGCCGCTTTGGTACTTTTGCGGGTCTGAAAGGACAAAACATACACACACACACATGCACACATACCCCCACACACAGAGAACACGAATCCAAACCAAACCAAAACAACCAAACAAGATCAGAAAAACAAACAAATAAACAAGCAAACAAACCAAAACCCCAAACAAAACGTGGATAAGCTTGGCATTTTTCTGCGAAATACGGCATAGATCAGACGCAGAGAGGTACACAGCCAGTTGTGACAACGGCATTCAAGGGAAAGATTATAAATATTGCTTTATCGTGACAGCAGTGTGTAAGCTCTTCCTGTTTTGCTTATTTTTTGTCACGAATATTTTTTTTTTCACGATTTATGCATATCTATAAAAGTTCCTGAAGATATGCTTTAAAAGCTTGCTCCTCATAACTTCATCTACCTCTAATATTATTAGCCGAATGTCTTAACCTTTGTGCTGAAGTCAGCTCTGGATCTCTTGAAAGTAGTGTGATATTTATTCAGCTATAAGTCTAGCTATATCGAAATTTCGCAGAATTGACGTCACGGGTAAAGAGTATTCGAAAAAAAAGAGGAAGAAAAGAGAGGTAGAGAGAGAGAGAAAAAAAGAAGAGAATAGGCTGCCACAAACAGAACGTAAAAAAAGAAAAAAAAAAAAAGAGAGAGAGAGAAAAAAAAAAAGGGGGGGGGGGGATCCTGAGAAACATTATACGTACTCTTAGTAAATACTAGTTGAATTACAGTTGATTATGAGGAAAGACACAATACCTGTACTCAGGAAATGGCAACACATTACTTTCTATGTAAAACTTGTCATTGAAAAAGTATACTTGTTCAAAACAGATATAGAACTTATGTAAATGTCCTGTAACATTCCCACATTTATTCTTCAGTCGAATTATAATTATTGGTGAATTATGAAACTTAACACAAAAAGCTCTCTAGTCTGATAATTGTGTTCTTTGCATGTACCCTTGCAGCTTTAGCGGTTTAACTTCCAGTTTAATAGTTTCTTACCCAAAGGGACATGTTTGTAGAAATAGACAGGAATTTTGTTCTTTCTGGACGTGGTGAGTTATAATACATTTGGTGCCCCGTCAAACATGTCAAAAACGTTTGTTTCAGGGTGATTATACAATATTTACATGAAGTGCGCATTGCTTAAAAAATATATTACAAGAGGTGGATAGTAATCCTGAAAGGACAACCATTGTTTTGATTCAGCCCAAGCCGGTCAATATCTGGTATAATTATCATCTCTATGTATTAATAGCAAAAACTCGTATTGATAAAGATGGAGTCACTTAAACCTGATTAAACTTAGTCCACTTGGAGCGCCAAGTGTCAAGCTTTTTATTCTGTACAGTATATTTTTTTTCTGCGACAAATTAAATATGCAAAATGAATCCTTGGCCCCGTTGCATAAAACTTACCATTGATGGTAACTCTGCCATCAATGGTAACTACCATGATAGTAACATTGCTCAACAGCCAATTATATTCAAGGTTTAAATGAAAGTTACCATTGATGGCAAAGTTACCATCAATGGTAAGTTTTATGCAACGGGGCCCAGTTGTGAAATATATATATATATATATGTATATATAAAGAATTATTAATTAATTTAATTAATTTCATTAAATTTCATTCATTTAGATACGGAAATATGGCATATCTTATGGGATAGGTAGGTTTATACATCGGCGCTTTATAAATCAGTGGACTAAAATAATCTGCCCTCTTAAACCGGGACTGTAGCTACGCTTTTATGAATACCGGCCAAAAAGTCTTTAAAATGAACCCTACTAATTTTGGCCTTCGATTAGGGAGCATATTACTTACGTTCACACTTTATGTGTTACTCTCGAGAAAGTCTGAACGTTACTTTTTGTCTGAGCTGCGCGTATTATTTAATAGCTGAGCGCATTTGACCGGTAAGTTGACCGGCAACTGGGGTTGTATAAGACACACGCTAAGGCAACATTTGCTGCTAGGTCAATATCCTACACCGACCGAATTCCTAAACTTCAACGCTGGACCAAACACAATACTTATACCCTATCCGTAAACCTAACATCCATATTTATTGAAACCCGAAACCCTTATGCTATCTCTAAGAGCTCGGAAATATTTCACCAGAGCAAAAATATGTCGGGTCACCGATACCGCGTATTATCAATGAGAAATTGAGATTACTGCTAGCCTGATCACTTGACGAGCTCGCAACCCATTTTCTTTTTCAAGAGGCCGGTTGTACCTGATATACTATTGAATGTCATGGTTATATTTTATGTAAACCTTTGGATTCATTACTTTCAAACATTCTAAGACAAGCACTTTTTGAAGAGATCACGATAACCGTTTTCGTTGACAACACACTAATCTACATTTTTCCACTTTCGACCCAGGTATCGTAACTTCGAAAGGAGTTCCTTGAATGCTGTGAGAACAGCAAACGATAGCCTCTCTAAAGCTGGGGTAATATTATAGCTCCTTGACCAACATGTTGTGCGAATATGTGGGCTGTACAATGTACATTTTAAAACCTAGATGCTTGAAACTTGCATTTATTAAAGGAAACAAAATATTTTTCATCGACAAAGTATCAACAAGAACTAGAGTCTTCACGGGACACTTCATAAGAAGAGTTGGAATTGCTCGACCACGTGTCAGAAAAACTCGAGCAAGTTTCTTGTCTTTGAAAGTCGTGAAGTGTGATATCGAGCTTCTTGTCCATATTGCCAAAAGTCGTTTCGGGGATCGGCATTTCATATGGGGGCTCAGTGATGATGCCCTCAAGTTCAAATTTCTGGCCTCGAATTTCTCCATCATTTTGGTCACAATTAGTACAGTCATATGTATCTCTAGGACTCCTTATGAAATATTTGTATAAAGTCATAGATATTCCGGCAACAATGCATGGCAATATACACAAAGCAAGAATTACTCCGACAATCAATATCAAAACTGCAAGTTCAGTGTCAAACCTATTTTTCACAGACTGAGGAACATGCGGAGAAGATTCTACTGGAACATTACTTTGGTCGCTTTCAGTAACCATTGCTGTATATTTTGTCTTGGCATCATCGATCATTGCTCGTGAGTCCCCCGTTTTTGCGCCTCTAGGGGTTGTTGGGTACCTGATAAGAGTCGCTGTTCCTGACCCCTGATTGATATTATCAGCGTAAGTTGGATCGTTTACCGATACCGTTCCTACAGCTGATGATGCCACAGTCATCGATGAATAATCCAAAGACACAATTATCGTCTTTTCATAAAAAACAAATGAGGAGTTGGCTTTACAAGTTACACTAAAATTCGAATCTGAAGAATAAACATTAGTGATTCTGAATGTGTACGTATAAGTCAAATTAGAAAGAACATTTGTTGGCTGGAGAGGATCTGGGTTTATGAGTATGCTGTCGAAATAAACATTTAGATTAATCGGAGTGTCTGCTATGTATGAAACAAATCTACATTCAACCTGAACACTCCATTTGTAGTAACCTATGTATTTAGCGTATTTCTGTATAAGCATTAAACTTCCGCTCAAACTACTTGGTTCTGATGAAGTCTCAACCGTTGTCGTATGTCTGCAGTCATTCCCAACTGAACTCATAATTAAAAGTTTTGACATATTGGATGATGCTCCCCGAGAATTCATGGCTGAACAATATATGACCACTTCTATAGGACTAGGATGAACCGTCCTCGAACATTTAAATGATAAGCTGATCTCCCTTTTTCTGACATCACAACCTCCCAGGTAACCCTGCGGAAAGCAAGACCAAGAATAGGTAAACTCATCCGGAAAACCCACTGCATGACATGAGAGTATTATGGATTCGTCACTACTCTGGAGAACTGACTCTGGTGGTTCCACACTGACATCTGGCGGTCGGTATACCCTGATAGGTCCAATAGGACACATAATTGAGCGCCCAGGGAAACTCATCTCACTTGTTACTTGGCAATTTATTGTCCTGAAATGTAGGTCTGACGTTACACTTAGGTCTTGAGTTATCGTTCGTATGAGTCCATTTTCTGTGACGATCGGATGGGGAATACTGCGATGGGAAGGTTTGTCAAAGACAAAGCCCATGTCAACAGGAGGCTTACTGCTAGGTGCTGAGCAACTCATTGCTATGGTTTCTCCAATTTCAAAAGGCGAAGAATTCTTTGGTTGACACGTTACTTCTGCTTCTGTAGGAAAATTCTGAACGATCGTTCTGGCCCTATTTGAAAAATAACACACGTCGTGGCGATTTGCAGGCGAGTTTTTTGACACACTTCTCTGTAGTTTGCAGCGGAAGAGCTGAGTTTCGTCCAGAACGTTGTGCACGACTATGGTTGATCGTAGAACATGTTTAATTTTGTCGAATCTGCCTTTAACTTCCTTAGGATTGACATCGCGAACAACTTCCCATGTCACAGAATCTACATTCGGGTCGAAGTTTGTAACGGAGCAGGTGAGAGAGGCATCTTCTCCTTCGCGGACTATCTGATTTGTTGGTTGTATCTGAAAGATGCCTCTAGGAGCTTGGATACAAGAAGCAGTTATCAAAACTATCTGATGAAATACCGAAAAGAAAAGACAATGGCGTACTATAACAAAATAGGCCATGCTGATACTGAATTAGACGGAAGGTGGCATTCTTTGATATTCGTTCAGGAGAGAGAGTCTTCTAACTATCCGCCAGATTAAAGAAGATGCTTGGGTGCCAGTTTGTGCAACTCGCTATGAAGAGTATTAATTATGCACGAGCATTTGAAGAATTTCACTCTCGTTTCTGTTATATTATTATCAATTCGCTTTTGAGAGTCCAGAAGATGAAAGAAAATGAAATTTATTTCATTGAGGATGCTCTTTTCCCACTATTAATCAATTTTCATCCACTTCACAAAAAAAAAAAAAAAAACAAAACAAAACAAAACAAAACAAAAAAACCTTGTAGATCGTCTCTGATATTATTAATGATTGAAACATCAGTAATGATCGATAGTCCAAAATCTAAATAACTATAAGTTCTCCCGAAAAATTTATGTTAGAAAAAAATTGGAAATGTTGGGAAATGTTGGGAAACGAAACTGCAAAAAGATGCAGAGGATTGTAGGCAATTGGAGGAGGAGAAATCTTATCACAATAGGAAGAGTTCTCATAATTAAGACATTATTTTTTAATTCAAAAAGTTCATCTGATTATGTTTTGTTCAGTATCAAATTATATTGTGAAAAAAAATTAGAAAAGATTATTTATCATTCTGTATGGAATTCATAAGTTGACTAATTGAAAAGAAAAACGATTGTCAGATATTACACGGATGGCGTTATAAGAATGATTGATCTTGAGAGATTAATACAGAGTTTAAGATTGAAATGGTTGGCTCGAATATTTGATGACACAGAAGGTTATTGAAAGGAGTTTGCATTAACATACGTTCAGCCATTGGGAGCACTAGCGTAGCTGAGGGGGGGGGGGCAGAGTGCCCCCAGTCAACTTTTCCTTGGTTGTTTTTTTTCCCCTCGGATCTTTTTTTTGCTTGTCAGAGAATTATGGAGGAAAACATATGATAACCCCCCCCCCCCCCCCCCCCCCCCCCCCACCCTGAGCCAGTTTTGGAGGGCTGGCGAGAAGACAAAAATACGGGTCTCCCTTCAAGCAGAATTTTAGAATTGACAATTTTTTTATTTTGTTTTTTTGCTTGTCAGAGAATTATGGAGGAAAACATTTGATAACTCCACCCCCCCCCAATGAAGCTGGGGGGGGGGGGGGGGCTGGGGGGCTGGCGAGAAGAAAACATCGCGGGTCTACCTTCAAGCAGAATTTGCCCTCCTTGTAAAAAATCCTAGCTACGCCACTGATTGGGAGGTCTCAAACTTTTCATAAACTGTACTATTGATAGCAATATATATATCTTTTGTTGACAAATTACCAAGGTTTTACTTAGAAATGATGGAAGCGTCGTCATGTCTAAGAGAAATTATTAAAAAGTACGATGTTCATTCAGAACCTCAGATTTTATGGTATAACAATATATTGTTCATAAAACCAGCGACTTTTCTATAGATAGTGGTACTTATAAAGTAATACAATCTTCTTGAAAGATATTTGTTTTGAAGGTAAATTTATATCTATGACAAAGTTGACAGAAACTATCGAAAATGAAAAAAAAACAAACAAACAAACAAACAAACAAACAAAAAACACAACAAAGGCGACAGCTCTGTCAGGCTGTTCCCACCTACAAAATGCAATACCAAATGTTTTGACAAAGTATTATTATTATATTAATTGTATTACTTTGTTAAAAAATTGAAAATTTGAAAGAAGTACGGATGATATCTTGACCGTTGCCTTTTGAAGTTTATGCAAAATGTTCATTTCGAGAAACAAAAAAGGAAAAGATGAAAGCTGGAAAAAATGTGGTTTACTTTTTTGAAGAAACTTAAATTACAAATTGATAACAATACTGCCCTTGTAAAAAAGGAAAAACGAAAAATGCCCGGGAAAAAAGTATAATTTACCGGAATTGTTGAAAATGCACCAGTAGAATGTTATACTGCTTTGTGATTTTTTTGTTAAACGAAAACTGAATGTGAGATGTTTTGTTGCATTAAATACAAAAGTGAAAAAAATATGAAATTGGGCGGGAAAACCTATATTATCTCAATACTTTGTAAAATGGGGGGGGGGGGGGGGGGGGAACGACTAGGAAAAAATACTTTATTTTGAATTGAAATTAACTTGTTGTAACATTTTGATTAAACATTTGGATTGATCTTTTTGTCTTATCAATAGCCACGGTTGATTTTGTTTACCCTTTTGACATTGCAATGAAAGAAGATACGAGAACGATACCAAGAACTAGATGAATATGTGTACTCCAGGCGAAACAGAATGTTCCTGGACAATAAAGATTTATAAATGATTTACTTCAACAGTGAAGTGGGATAGTTTATTGCCACATTGCGTGTAGCTTATCCTATACTTGATCTGTTGATTAAACTGCCTATTTACATGTTGTGAAAGCAAACATATTTTGGACCTTTTTTCATGAGTGACTGATTGTTTATTGATACTTTTTCAACTGATATATTACAGAACATACAGGGTGGCCCAGAAAGAATGCAACACCTGTGATCTGCAATTCCAACTCCATCATTTACACAATAACACTATTTCTTCTTTTATTGGGTATGAAACCCTTTTCCGAGTAAAATGACACCAAGATCATAATTTTGGGTGAGGCGTTTTGATTCTGCGGCTATTTTTATGAGGTAATGTCATGTCAAAATTTGCTACTTTTGCAACTGCAGTCATGCTTCAAGCAGCGAGAAATTTGCCGATGACGGCTTTATACAGTCAGCTTTGTTGACAAACACATGACTGCGCTCACTTTGGAAACGAAGACATCATTAATGAAGCGAAAATTGTATGAATAGCCATCATTGACATATTTCTCGCAGCTTAAAGGAAGACTGCAGTTGCAAAAGGAGCAAATTGTGAAAATGACATTGCCTCACAAAAATAGCCGTAGAATCAAAACGCTCTACCCACAATGATCTTGGGAAAGAGTTTTCTACCCAATAAAATCAAAACTAATGATACTGTGTCAATGATGGCAGATCTCAGATGTTGCATTCTTTCTGGGCCACCCTGTATAATGAACCTTGATATGTTTTTACAACTTAATTAGCGTTATTTTTCAATTTATATCATTCTCAAAGTCTTCAAGCTGATTTGTCTCAAGCTGACTTCATACTGCATGTTACTGTCTATGCCTTTGAAGTTTTGAAACTTACTTTTCTTTTTTTTCTCTCTCTCTTTAAATCTCTTACTACGTTTTCTTCTTTTCTTCTGCTTCTCAATATTCATCTTTCTTTGCTCTTTTTCTCTCTCTTCTTCCTCCTCTCTCTTTCTCTCTCTTCTCTCTTTTTATTTTATCTCTCTCTTCTCCTTTTTTTCTTCTTCATTTTACTCTCTAATTTTCCGTATCTTTCTTTCTTCCCGTCCTTTCTCATCTCCTCTTTTTAAATTCACTCTCGTATTTTTCTCCTTTCTCTCTCTCCCTCTCTTATACTTAATTATCAATTGAAGATTTCTTAATAATATGGACATGTTTCTGCTTTTTATGTCTTGTGGGTTTTTTTTTATGCCAGTATACTTCAGCAATCATTTTATTTCTTTTGACCTCTTTCTTATGCCATGCAGTTCCTTTGCATTGTCATTTATTTATTTTGTATTTGTATCCACTTAAAGACAAATTTTTTTGAAACCTTATATTTTTCTTTTTATTATTTATCTCGAACAATTGCTGCTCATCACTCAAACTCTGCCGACTTCTACTGGATCTATATATAAAATTAGTTTTAATATTCTCACATTGTTTCGTATTCTAAGACCTAGGTCTTGAATTCACCTCTAATGTTGTTTTTTTTTGGGGGGGGGGAGGGGGGTTCCTTATCAAGGTTCAAGCTATTTCATGATTTTTAATTTGTTTTTTTAATTTCGTTATAAGTTTCACTTTATATGTTCTCAGTTTACATGCATTTATGGTTTCTTATACACACACAACTAATTATTAGTAGCCTAACGCTTTCTTGCCTTCTATAATTGCAGGAATAATGATGATAATAATAATGATAATTATTATTATTAATATCAGGAACTGTTGTTCTAATATAAACTGAAGTACTGAAATAGCATTTTTATTGATTTTATTGTATTTGTAATCAATTTGAAGTGCAATATTTAAAACGATTCATGTTCATTTTTCTTTCAATTTTTGTTTCTTGACAATTTATTGACATGCACTGTATTTTTTATGTAATCTTTTCAATATTATTATGTAAATTTGTATGTATCAGTCTCCGGACTGTTTTTACAAGGTATTGTTTTTTATCAATAAACCGAAATGAATGAATGAATGAATGAAAAAGTACTACCTGATATCGAAATGATTTTATTAAAAATTGTTCGGGCAATTTATACTATTCTCAACCGATTTTGACGGAACTTTTTAAAAATTGCTTCTCTATATCCTCTCTTTTCATTAAAATTGATTTTTTCCCATTATCTCTCAAGGTGCAGCTTGTCTCCTTCTTAACTCAAGAGATATCATGGTAAAATGTATTTGACACAACATATGTTGAGTTCACAAAAAGACAAGCAGCATCTTTAGAGATAATGGGGAAAGTATGAAATTTTGTGTACAAAACATATGGAGAGTTGTCCTACTAAACCTGCCACTTTGCAGCAACATTACCAATTTGAGGATTGCCATAGAAAGTAAATCGAGACTTTTCAAACTTTCATAACTTTCTCATTTCTCATTTCTCAACCGATTTTGATGGAACTTTTTAAAAATTGCTTCTCTCTATCCTCTTTTTTCATTGTAATTGATTTTCCCCAGGGTTTCATTCTCCTATAAGGACCGCTATTCATAAGGACCACTTATTCATAAGGACCGCTATCCATAACGCGTGACTAAATGAATAGCGGTTTTGTATGAATAGCGGTCCTTCTAAATACTGAGAAAACCATACACAAACTACCTCGCTATTCATAAGGACTTCCATTCATAAGGACCACTATTCATAACTATTCATAAGGACCTCTATTCATAACGCGTGTTAAATGAATAGCAGTTTTCTATGAATAGCGGTACTTATGAATAGCGAGCGGACCCGAAATATTCAATCGTCTACAGGGGGGATGAAATAAGGGAAAGGTCAAATAGAGACGATAGGCAGAGGTACAGAGACTACAGAGAGGGAGAGACAGACAGACAGAGATACAGAGAGAGAAAGAGAGAGAGAGAGAGAGGAAAAAAGATATATATATATATATATATATATATATATATTAAGATAGACCTTAAGATAAAGAAATAGAATCACGTGTAAATATGAGCTATGATAATTTCGTAATCATATTGTACAAAGGTCAAAGACTAAGAAAATCAGTAATTGCCTGGCCAATCTATAAACATCTCCCTATCTGGAGAGTTTTTGAGAGAGACAGAGAGAAAGAGGGGTAGATTCAAGTGAAAATTTTCAGTACTACGAGATCGATTAAATGATCTACTAGCTATCAGTCAAAAGACTTGCTGCCTGGGCGAAATTGTATTTTGGAAGCTCTTGACAAAATATAATGGTAAGTTATGCTTTTCGAAATTTCAGTTTCATTTTGATGCCATACAAGCATTTCAATGAAAAAAAATGTTACATAATAATTCATAATAAAAAAAAATCAAAACAAAAATGACATTCCTGTAATAATCATGTTTCGTTTCAAGAAAATAGTCATGAGGAATGCATTAAGAGTTTATCTCTTTTGAAAACTTTTTAAAGAGAAGTAGTTTCTGTCATACACACTTTGTTGGCAGTTTGAAAGCAAATGGAAGATTGCTATTTCGTCATGTGAGGGTGTTGAAGTAAAGCTTTATTGCTGTAACATAACTTTAAAATGTTTTCAAAGACTTCCTATTTTTCAAAATTAATATATTTGGTGGCAAAATTTATTTTTCTGTTGTCAGCATTTACCCAGGTTTACGCTTAATCACAGTGTGACGTCGAACAAACTTGTAAATATAAGAGCTGATTATTCAGTGCGTCAAACTGCACTATATTCCCATTTAATGACTGACCCTCCCACATTTATTATCAATATCAAGGCTCTAAGCAATTTGAACCAGAAAGACAAATTACTATATTGCAACTACCTGGCACCAGAGATCCATAGAAAAGAACAAAAAGAAGAAAGGCACCTGTCTATATCTAAGCTGTCAAGAATTAGTATTCTAGAATGCACATTTTATATTGAAAATAATATTATAAACATATCAATTGAATCTCCGACTTTTTATGAACTTTTCATTTCCTGGGTTTAATTGAAACAACATTTGAACAATAATAAGCTCAAATACAAATTCCTTTTAAGCACCAAAAATGGTTTATGATCCTAAATATCAGGAAGCAAGAGGGAAAGGGCAAGTTGTGTTCTGTTATGTATATGTCATTTTGTAAGGTACAAAGCGCCATATAAGAAATGCTCAAGTATTATTACAATTAGAACTATTCATCTTTCGCACTGCAAGGGGTGGAAATGGATTGGGGTTTCCTTCCATGGTACGGAAATAGGAAGCTGAGAATGATTGTAGAAACGTGATACTGGGCCCCGTCTTATAAAAAGTTGCGATTGATTCGAATCTATCGTAACTTAAAACTAATCGCAACGGTGCACTTAAGAGATAGGAGTTGCGATTGATTTCCACTTGCGATTGATTCGAATTAATTGCAGTTCTTTATAAGCCCAGGAGTACATACGTCCCCCAATTTTCAAAAGTACTCCAGTGTCCCCTTTCCATTTTAAGGAGGTAATTTAAAGTTTTGACGTAATATTGTATTTCCGTACAAGAACCTGATATTTGCGATGAGTGCATCACATATTACGCAATTCATTTACAATACAGTCCAAACACCACGATCTTAATAATATGGCGGTAAGAAGTTCCTTAGGAACTATGCCAACTTCGCCACAATATCATGAATAAAAAATACAAATTCTTGTCAACTCTGGATTTTGCATACTGTAACAAAAGTTACTTTTTGCTCACTCTAGCTAAAAAAAAAAAATCACCAAATAATTTCATGTCATGTGATAGACGATACCATAAGCTACCAACATGTATATAGATTTCCTACAAATATTTTTGAATATTTATTTTGGGAGGGAGACTTCTTCCAACCGCTTACTTTTTCTGGAACGCAGTGCATACTCATTTCAAAGGGTATCTGGAATTATGATTACTTTGTTTTATAAGGTCACTTTACCCTTTCCCTTTCTCTGTCGCATGTACACCAATACAGGTGATCCTAGTGCAAAGCAGCAAAATGGTGACAGGTGTAGAACTTCTGAACCCTTATTTCAGAAATGGGGAATAAGCTTCAGCTTTGGTCGATTCTACTTCTGGTTGGAATATGTGAAACTTACAGCAAAGTTCTACAAGAACATTTTGTCTACGGAAATGAAGGAGAGGGTGTTCATCTAAGATACATTGCTCCTTATTACACAAGTGACTGTACATTCAAACTCTTCTTTAATGATAATTTATTTTATACCTCCGGTTCTCATATCTGGTCCGGAAACTTCCCTCAATCAAAGCGGGTACGGACTAGTCTACAGACGTACACCGTACGTGGCAATCATATTGTGACAATTGCAATTGACCACTTGAATCGAGTTGATGCAGGCACCTATAACTGCACTTTCACGTGTTACAATTCGACTTCTACACAGCACCTTGCTGTGCGAGTGATATATCCCCCAGGAAAGGCTTATTGTAAATGGCCAGAAGCGTACAATCCTCATCTCCAACACGCAGGACATATAACCTCCCGCCAATTACGATGTACATTTGAAGCTGGTTATCCCTCTGGAACATTATTCTGTTTTACATTTGTAGAATATAGTTTGGAACATCGTGTACAGGTACCACTATTCATTAGTGGTGAAAGCCATAATATTATTGGTGTATTTTGGTTGAGTAGTGACACCAGAAGAGTCTCATGCTGTTCTGGAAGTGCTAAGTATCACAGAAGACTAGAAAATTGCAAAGATTTTGTGGATTCCCTTAGTGTAGAATCTACAAGTAGACAAAATCCACACACATCTTGGGTGGTAACAGAACGATATCCGGATTTGCTTAAAACGCAATCAAACAAACAGAGTGAAAGAGCAACTTTTGCTTCTTTTCTCTTAATTTTGCCCTGTATCGTTTTACTAGTCGATGTATTCCATTTTATTGTAAGTATCTAGCAATAAGAAGGAGAAGAAGAAAAAAAAATGAATAACCTAATCGTTTTGATTTTAAGTTTCACAGTTGTGTCTGTTCGATCCATTTTAATTTATAATGAAGGGGAGAAAGCTGAAATATTGTTCCACTATGAGTTAAGTGACATATCTATTATGTTGAGCAGACAATACAGAGGAATTTTCTTTGCAAATGGAATCAAGATAAAGGACGGACTAACTGAAGCTCAATTCAAACGCTATCAGGTTGAGGAAAGAGTCAAGGGTAATATACTCGAGGTAAGCGTGAAAATTACAAATGTAAGTCGTGAAGATGGGGGAACGTACATTTGTGAAGCATATATTAATGATTTAAATCAAGACAACCTCAAGAAAAAAATAAGTCTTCTTGTTGAATATCCACCTGGCAAACCACATTGCAGGAAAGTATCATCAACGAATAATAAAATGATTACCGATGTTTGGAATACAATCGAATGCGTAGCTATTCTTAGTAATATACCAGGTAACATTGTGTGCTTTCAAAATGATAAAACACTGCCCCTCAAAACTGAGGTAATGCAAAACGAAACGACAATGTCCCAACTTATTTGGGCAAGGAAAGGTAAGCATATTTCGTGTTGTACTTCAGACTATGAAAACAATAAATCTGCAATGTTATGTATAGATTTAAAACTTGAAAATGATGAGAAACATTCTTTACCGGACGAAAATCCATCAGAAAGTCCTATTCAAACTTCCCAAGACTCGTTCGCTGAAGATGTGCCAAAGGCAAATCTTGACTTAGAAACGTGCACATACCCAACATTCACCCTACTGAATATTCCTGAGGTAGTGGTAGTTTATTTGGTGTTGATCGGAACTATAGTTCACATATTGTTGAGTATAGTCATGTACAGGAAAACTCGTAGGCGACTCATCAACAAAAATGTTATGACTATCAATGCATCAGAAGGGTCTGGAAAGAGTAATAAAGAAGATAATCGCCCGCAGGAAAATGAACCCATGATCGATAGACTTGATAGCGGACTGCGTGCACGTTCACAAAGATATTCCTCAGGTATAGATATTTCTATTGGTTCAAATGATAGTTAGAAACAACAGCAACAACAATCCTCCAAAAGGTGATTTCCAGGATATTAATTAAAACGCCGGTGTGCGAAAGCCAATTTAAAACACCCCGTATACCGTAACGTTGTGTGTCAACTATAATACAGCCTGGAAATAAATCTGCCATCAAACTTACTGTGTATCCTATTTTTCTTGTAATGTGTGAATCTTATAGCAGGGACTTCAGAAAAGCTTTTGTACAGCAATGAATGGGATGATGCCTATCTAAGATACGTTACACAAGTGACCGTACTTCCCAACTCTTCTCTGAAAACAATACTATTCTGTAACCCCGGTTCTCATATCTGGTCGAGAAGCTTCCTCAGTCAAAGCGGGTGCTGACTAGTATGCAGACGTATACCGTACAAGGCAGTTATATTGTGACAATCGCCATTGTCCACTTAATCGAATTGATGCAGGCAACTACCGTGCGTCTCAAAAAAAATCTTTACACTTTTGAAATGGCTGCCAAATAAAAAATATATGATTCTGGGGGGAAAGGTTTATATGTATGGAAAGCTTATGGACTCAACTTTTATATGACACCAAAAAGTCCGAAAATAATTCATGCTTGGGTGAGCACTGCTCACTTTTGTAAAGGGTATAACTACTCTTTCACTACTCTTTCACGTGTTAAAGCTCATAGACAGTCTCGGTAGGAAAAATCATACTGGCAAGAAACTTATCTAACATAGTCACATACTACTCTCCTTTTATCATAAGACACATGTACGAGATTATTTAACATTCCATTCACGATTTCGAACAAATTTTAGTGTAAATATCTGAGAGAAACGCTTGGTAACGGCTTTTCACTGCCTCACGCTAAGACCATATCCACCCGAAGGTTCCCCACACAATAAACCCAGCGCTTCGCACTATGTGTAGCGTATACACAGCAATCCTAATGTGAGTAGTGTGTGTGGCCGTTGTTTGAATTTACATCCCCTCTTTTTTGGGCCAGGGATTTTTATTACTTTTCACCTCTCATTCAGTAAATATTTCACCTGAGGAGGAAACAACGTCACAGCATCTTAGTTATGTTAATACCCTGCTTTTTATGAAGTAAAATCAAAGAAATCTCACGAAAAGTTGAGGGCCTCCCAAAACTATCTGTTACCTTTAAAAGTCGACGTCTATACAGTGTCTTGCTCTCTCCAACCGGGAAAAGCATCCTGTAGTTGGCCAGAAGCATACAACCCACATCTCCAACACAGCAAATTTTGAATCTATTATGCTAATTTTCACGTGTTTTATTTTGATTATCTTTGTTTTCTTGTAAACATTTTTTTCCCCATATAGATTTTGAACATTCTTTCCATCAGGCGTTATTAGTATTAATCTACAATGATTTACTTAGTATTTTGCCTTTCTGGTTTACAAGTAAGCGAAACAAGCGAAAATATTGTTTAACTACAATATAACGGACCTATTTACTACATTAATCAGACTATATCAATGACTTTTCTATGAAAATGGCCAAATGGTAAAGGAAGGACTTAGTGAAGGTCAGTTTAAACGCTATCAGGTTGAGGAAAGAGTCAAGAAAGATGTTCTTGAGGTTAGCGTTTCTATATCAAATTTAGGTTGTGAAGACGGGGAAACGTACACTTCTGCGAAGCATATATCAATGATCTTAGACAAGAAAAACACATGAAAAAAATTAAGTCTTCTTGTTGAATACCGACCGGGGAAACCACATAGCAAGGAAGTATCATAGACAAATATTAATATAATAACCCCTGTTTGGAATATAATTCAGTGAGTGTCCTTATTTGGCAATATATCTGGTAACAATTTTTCTTTTCGAAATAATGAAATACTGCCCCCTGAAACTGAGGTAATTCAAACGTAGCAACAATGTTATAACTGATTCGGACAAGGAAAGGTTAACCGGTTTTGTGCTGCACCTCAGTTTATGAAACCAGTAATAATGTGGAAAAGTTATGTACAGTTGTACATAATGACTAAAATAAAAATAAATTCCCTCCCGACATAACAACTCCAAAATTTCCGAAAACATCGTCAGATTCACTTGAGAAGGACGTACCAAAGAAAAAAAATGTGAATAGAAACATGTAAGTACCATACGCACCCTCTGTTTAATATTCCAGAGGTTGTAGAAGTGTATTTGGTGTTCATCGGAACTATATTTCATATTATTTCTTTGAGCATCCTCTTGTAAAGAAAAACTCGTAGTTCAAGACTCATCGTCAGGGACATAAAAAGCAAAACCGATGATATGCCAACTAAAGGATCTCGGGAGTGTTGCAAAGATGATTCTCTTTAAGATACGGACCTTTCCTTCGTTCAAGTGCACGATCCACTTCTTAAGGCATTGAGAGTTCTTCGGCATTATACAGAATAAACTTCAACACTTGAACGCAATTCAAAACTTCGATTTAAATCTGTCAACTTGAGTAATAACAATGGAAGGGATTGATTTATCGACAGAGTTGAGACTAGTTACAAACACTAAAATTAACCCTCACAATTTTCTAGCACTTGTCGTCACTAATCTGTTTGAGTGATACTGCACTCCCACCCCCCCCCCCCCCCCCCACCACACACACACACACAAACAGCCAATATTCTCCTAGCATTATCTGCTACATATTTCTTTTATATCTTGCTAGTGTTCATTATCTAAATAGGAGAAAAATACTGGCGGAGGATAAAAACTTATAACTAAAATGGAGTCAGTTATCATTGGCTATGTTTACTTTCTTGCTACAATTTCTCTTTACTCATTGATCAAATTTTCATCGTGTGACAGCATAGCGCGAGATACAGTGTTTTTGTTGGAGCCGAATGATATTCAAACTGGAAAGGTGAGAATGCAATATTCAGTTGTAGCATACAGGGTTTCAATACAGAAGGCGATTTCTTGACTTGGGCAGTTAAACCAAATGTCTACACAAACGTCATATCTGATTCTTATAATGGCCTAACACGTGTAATGACATCAACTTTGACAGTTTTTAATGTTGGAATGAAAGAGCAGACACACCAGTGCATCTTCCAAAGAATTCACTCAGACTATACCATGTCTGAGTTTTCATCTAGGGTAGCTCGGTTGGAATTGCTGCATTTCCCTCTACAAGAAGATATATCTTGTGGCTCAAACCATGGTGCACGGATTATTGAACATGAGTTAGTGGTTTTCTGGTGCAAAGTTAAGGAGGGAAATCCAAATGTTGAGGTTTCATGGGAGATCGACGATTTGGTAACATTTGTTCACCCAGTGGACATTGGAAATGACATGTTGACATTTCAGCATCACTTGACAGCTAGTCAGTGGATGCATAATAAAACCATACGATGTGTAGTTGGCAGCCCTGCTTTTCCTGATGCTGAGCTATTTTGCAATATCGGCCCTCTTAAGATTCTGAAGAAACCCAGTCTTTCCATTTCTCCCACTAACGTAAGTTTTCAATTAGATATGCGGGATGCCCGGCGGGAATTGATTTGCGAAGGCGAAGGCTTCCACGATTTTGACAACCTGCTTTGGTCATGTAAGCCTGAGGGAGCTGTTTCTGGATGCAATGGCGAAACGAGCAAACAAATTGTAATATCCTTAAACGATTCGGCTTATTTAAAAGACATCACTTACGTTACTGCAATATGTTCTTCCTCTTCATCTGAATTTAGAGTTGAAGCAATGTTGAATATCACAGTCATACCAACCATGCCAACTGAGAAGGCGAAACTATCTTGTACAGGAGTTAAGATGGAGGTCGAAGACCTTAGTCTCTTGCACAACTTTTCTGACATTACTTCTGTTGACGCTGTTGTTTCATGTTTCTTGCAATGTGAAAGATTGTTGCCAAATCGAATAAGATTCACATGGTATACAGATGAGATTGTTTTGAAAGAGAATTTTATCGTGACAAAAGTTTCAATCGTTCATTTGGGTCTTTCTTGTACCTAAGTTATCCCTACATACAAAGTAAAATTACGTCACTGAAATGTGAGGCGTTGATCGAAGATACAAACACATTAATGATGAAAAACATGTCCATCAGTAATATTTCCCGACCAAATGGGACTAATTCACAAACACACGCAGACGAATTTGAGACTTGGACTTTTGAAACTACGACCACGGACATGATGGAGCTAACAACTCCATTGACAATGTATAACTTTGATAATATGTCTTCAAAAGCGGTTCAAGTATCTCCTTCCACTCAAAACGAAATCTATCATGAAAACACCTTAATGTTTACGTTTCCATCTAAAATGCATAAAAGAAACCACCCACTGACAGAAATATCATCTAAAGGAAACCATGTACTTGATAGAAAAATGCTTACATTGGTATCGGCTGTTGGGGCAAGCATCTTTATACTGATATTCATGGTTGTTGCATGTAATGTGATTATGTATAGACATATCCGAAGAGCTTCTGATACTCAGCATGTCTTTTACAAAGCAGAATGTAAGGCTAGTGATCAGGGAAATAGTGATCCTTTGTACGAAGAACCTATGGCAAATATGGCAAACTGTCTTCCACCACCCATTCATGGGGTCCATCAAACTAGAAAAGAACAGGAAAATAAGGTTTCCAGAAATTCTTCAAGTAGTGAGTCAACATCCACCATATCTAGTAATAACCATTCAAACTCTTCTCAGTCTCTTGAATATGAAGATATTAATAGCAGTAGTGATTGTAGCCACTGTTTTGGTCCCCATACGAAAGCAAATGGCAATTATGATGAGAGACGATTGTCTGTAGATTCCCGTCTTTCTTTCGAGAACGAGGAAAACATGTATGAAAATGTTTATGACAACCAAGCCGTAGTACATATGCACCGAATTGGAAAACCAAGGGCCATTCCTACAGAACGGAATCTTCCTTCTCTGTCAACAAATCCTATTCATGATGAACATTTTCATCAGTTGCCGTCATTCCCTCCTCCTGCAGACACAACCTCTGTGTAAGGTTTTCAGTAACATGATTACGTGTAGACCTAAACTTTCACCAGATCAACGTTCCGTTTTTAAAGTCTTTTTAAACCCTTTACAGACTTTCCTAAAACAAAAAGTAATCACAGTATATTATCAAAGTAACAGAAGCGACCCTGTCAGACAGAACAAAATGCCACAGAGAGAGGATTTTAACACTACTATGGTAGTGTTAGCTGTGTGAAAATACTGTGTTCAGAATGTGTTCACACTGAAAAAATGTGTGTCGAGGCCAATGAATTGTTTTGTCATACCTGTCACAGTGTTATAAATGTAATCTAGCTATGTTCCCAGACTTTTCTCTATGTGATTACTTTGCTGAACACCATGCCATTTCAGAAATTAGATAAGAGACTGATAGATAAGAATATCAAAAGAAAATCAGAAAAACAACAACAAGAAAAGCAACAAGACTATAATATATAAGGTGGCACCCTAATCTTTCTGTTGAAAAATGTTGCTAACTTACTTTTATATCATCTGTATTTTTTTTATGATTTGCCCTACAGGACTTAGCACCAGACAGGTTACATTTTTTGTTGTTGAACGGGACAGTACATGTGTATTATTAGGCATTTCGATTGTAGCGTGTTAAAATATTTGAAATATATGCTCATGACATTAATGTAATTATTAAAGTTAATTTGTGAGATAATTATTCATATAAATGTTCCATTTTGTAATCTACAGAAAACAAAATGATGTACAAAGTTTTGAATTCACATATATATCAGAGTACTGATTTTCTTTGGTATACTGAGATAAAATGCTAAGTGGCGCGGTAAAAGTAGATTTTCCGCAGGCTTCACATCTGTGATCATAGTAATAAACTCTGATTTAGATTCGATTAATAATTGAGCTGATCATAATTTTTATATCTATCAATTTGACTCGGCTCTTAGATTATGAAGCTATGTGTACTAGAAAAACCTTACTCGTATTTAATTAACTTGATCAATATGCCTAAATTATTACTCACATCAAAGGCTTATGGAGCCTACTTGTAAGTATAATGTCCTGGGGCCCGTTGCACAAAACTTGCGTTTAAACGCAACTCAGAAAAATCAAACGCAACTTTATTTTTAGCCAATCAGAAGTGCGCATTAAGGACTTGCGTTTGATTTTTAGGAGTTGCGATTAAACGCAAGTTTTGTGCAACGGGCCCCAGGACATGTTACTCTTGTGTCTGTTTGTCGTTCAGCCTATACTTTGACGTTTATTTCAATGACGAGGGTAACGTTGGTAAGTTAATATATACACTTTATTTTATGTACGTATTTGTAAAAATGTACAAATGGTTTGTTTTGTTCGACCTTATATTCGTGTACATCTTGTCGAATTCAAATATGCGTTAATCTGTACCTGTATCAATCTAGATATACAATTTTCATTAGTAAATGAATACGTTTATATTCAGATGTAAACCGAGAGAACATGGTAAATTGTAAGCTCTCTTGATTTTTCTGTAAGAGAATAAGTATCTATGGATGTTTTTTTTCTTTTGGTGCTGTAAAAAGAAAGACCATTTAACGTAGTTTGTAGTGCTTTCAAGAATGCTATTCCTCTCTAACTAGACAGAGTGGAAAATTTCGGAGAGACTGACCCTTTCTGTTTTTGATCTGCCATTTTTTGTTTGTCCGCCCTTTTGAAATAAAATATTGATTGGCCCGTAGGGAAAAATCCCCTAACTCCCCTTGGCCAATCCGTCCCTGCTCATCAGTTGCATATTATAAATGTTAAATGTGTCTCCGATTTTTTTTCTTTACATTATATGAAACAATATTTTTCTACAAATATGTTAATAATGATGATAGTGTAGCCTGTTTATTAGCTTTTGAACACTCGTGGTCACGCAGAATATAATTTGATGATGTACACCATGTTCACATGGGACAGTGGCATATGCCTTTGAATTGCATAGACAGTTTCTTATTTGTTTTTAAAAAATGCGATCTTCCACTTTTGTAAAACATGCACTTCTATGATCTTGGAAAATAGTCTTATTTGTGCGTTTTCGAATTTGCTTCACATTGTTGTAGACATTGACCTTTCAGGGGAGCGTTTCATGAAAGGAAGTTGTCGGATATTTTATCCGACAACCGTTATAAGCTACTGAAATCCTTGCATATGATTGGCTGAGAGCAAATTTGTCGGATAAAATATCTGACAAGTCCTTTCATGAAACGCCCCCCGGATCACACTTTATCACAAATATCAACTATTAATGTTTGCACAGTGCAGATTTACATTGTGTGATTGTGTTTGTATAATTGTACATTGGCAAGAAATTCGTGATTTATGTATTTAATTCATCCTAATCGCTGGCATAATGATTGTGTGAAGAGCCTGTTCTGCGAAATTTGGACAATTGGTATAGGATTACGTTTTCATGGCCTTCACGGAAAATAGTTCTATAACAAGGGATAATGTCTAAATATTATAGAGATCATAATCATGTACATGTATATATTCTATTTAGTGTCCGATGTACGCAAGGGGTAAAGTAAGTAGGAGGAGTGGACATGAGTACATACCATGCATACAGTCAAATACACGAGCAATCTAAGCCTGGTCATTGGGGCGTTTGTCGCATTGTATATATATATAGGAAGAATTATGATAAATGTTACTGCGCATTTGTAATGTGTTTGATATTCATTCTTTGCTGCGTGACTGTGGACGTCTATCATGTCTCTATAATGTATCATTTAACATGTTTTTTTAATCTTTAAAAACTTTTATTGATTAAATAATTCATACTTACATCGAAACAACAATAATCATATAATCAATTCACAGTAATTACATATAGTAAGAATACATGGAAAACATCAAACAATGCGGAAATAGTGGGTAACACTTCATATCTATATCAAAGGATGTAATCAAAACAATTTTTCCACAGGGGATCATTTCCTATAGTGCATTCCTTCAATCTTCTTCTGCTTTGCAATGTTAAGTTCTATGTATTTTGTATGACGAAAAAAAGATAATAGCCCACTTAAACATGGTTTTGTGTTTTACATTTTTGGATATAAATATATCTTTTAAACATTAGTAACAAATGATTTAATAACATTTTGTTGGGCCCTTTCCAGTCTTTGATGAATCCAAACATCATTCTTTTTCTACTGAAATCTTCAAACATAACATTAGATTTCTTGCCAGTCTTATCAACAAAGTCCTGTCTAAGATTAGCAGCAATATCACAGTCATAAGATATATGGACAGTTGTTTCTAGAGCTGAGTTACAAAAGGTACAATTCTCTGAATCAACTAATTTCATCTTGTACAATCTGTTATTAGTATAAAGTATGTTATGTGACAATTTTGATTGGAAAACTCTCATTTTTACTTCAATTGTGCACCTGAATGTCAGTGTATAAATTTGTGACCAGTCGTTCTCTTGAATATCAAAAGTGCTAGAAAATAATTGTTCACAGATATCTTATTACTTCAGAAAGAAAACCCTTGTACACTATTTTTGACTTGAGTTTGTATAGTTTAGATATCAAAAACTCTAATTGTGACTGTTCTTCACTTTCGCTATTCAAAAACATATGAAGTACTAAGGGATTAAATTCACATCTCCACTCTTTTTTCACTGAGTGCACTATTGCCATGTATTGTAGAAAATATTTCTTTGAAACACCTTTTTCATTCCAAAAATCATAATGGAGAATTTTTCCATTGTTATCAAACAATTGGTATACATAATAAAGCCCTGCCTCATGTAAAGCATCGCAGTATAATGACTTTTTATCAACCAGAATGAATTTATTATTCCAAACACATTGCTTCAGTATACTGACCTGACTTCTATCATTAGCGACCAATTCGCAATGAATATCTGTCTTCAACCATGCATTCAATAAAGCAACATAAAATGGAGGGATTTCCTCAGTTTTTGGGTAGTTTCTCAATTACATAATTACCGACAAAAAGAGGTTTAGCACCATATAACCTTAAGAAATTCCCAAATGGAATGGTCCAACTGTGATCTGACTTGTAAAAATATTGTTACCAGCTGAGTGTTTATCATACATTGAATGTTTGGGAAATTCAATCCCCCTTCTGAGTAATCAGCAAACATAGTTGCCCTTGAAATTTTGTCTGGGCCATTCCACATAAATGAAAACATGAGCTTCTCAATTTCCTTGACAAATTCAGAAGGCAATGAAATGTTGAACAAGAGATAAATTACTTTGGACGTTATAAAGGTTTTTAAAGATTTTTTAAGGTTAGTCCTCTGTTTTTCCATTTAGCAAGTATATTTCTCATTTCTTTAATTCCAGTTTCAAAATTCCTTTTCTTTGCTTCTTCCAAATCATATGAAAAATATATGCCCAAAACTTTTATTCCCTTCTCTGGCAATGTAATAATACTTTCTTTTTCACCTAGATGCCTATTTTTGACCAATCCACATGCCTTCAGTTTTAGATTTATTGATGCAAAGACCAGAAATTTTTGAAAATTCCTCAAACTCTGAAAATACATTCTGTAGGGACTCATTACTTTTGCAAAAACATGTTATGTCATCAGCATACGCTGTGTATTTTATTTCCTTTCCCCTCACTTCAAAACCCATTATACTACCATTATTTCTGACTCTATTAAAAAAACTTCTAATCCCATAATGAATAACAGGGGTGCAAGAGGATCACCTTGTCTAACTCCCCCGCTAACTTTGAAATAACCTGTAGTGAACCCATTTACAAGAACACAACTACTGATATCTTATATTCAGTTTTTACCCACTGAATTAGTGAGGGCCCAAAGTTATAGGCTTCCAAACATTGGAAAATAAATGAAAGGCTCAATGAGTCAAACGCCTTGGTGAGATCCAGTGCCATTATTATACCTTGTAAATTTTCTTTTTCTGCATAAATCATGAGATCGAATCCCTTCTCCAATATATCTCCCTTTTACAAAAGCAGTCTGTTGACTGTTGATCAAATTTTCTATAACTTTAGATATTCTTTTGGCTAAACATTTCGAAAGGATTTTTGCATCGACATTTATCAGAGTGATAGGTCGCCAGTTACTAAGTTTGAGTTTGTCTTTGTTGGGCTTAGCAACTAATTTTATTACCCCTTGCCTTTGTGAAACTGACATACACTGGTCACTGTATGCAGCATTAAAAGAATCAATCATAAATTTGGACACCAGAGGCCAAAATGCATCATAGAACGGTGAGGTCATCATTTCCTGGAGTTTTATTTTTTGCCATTTTGATCAGTTCCTCTTTTGCTTCATTGCATGATATTAAACCTTCACATGAGGCCTTTTCTAATTCTGTTAACTCCTCAAGTTTACTTTGACAAATGTAGTCCATGCAAACCTCTCCATACTTCAAATCTCTATTCTCAAAAAAATCCTGAAAAGATTCTTTAATAAACGTTTGGATTTTTGCTTGTTTATGAATAAGCCCATTATTTGTATCCAACACATTAATACATTATTTTCAGCTTGGCTTTTCTCTAATGATAAAAAATATTTGTTACTTTTCTCACTCTTTTCATTTCAGCAAAATAATCATAAATTTTATGTAATTCATCTTCAATTTGTTTCTTTCTAATTAAAGCTTCTTCTTTCAAACTGTCCACTTCCATTTCACTTATTTCAAGTATTTTTTTCAGTTCTACCTCTAGCTCTTGTCTCAAATTTTCCTTTTCACATTTTTTTTCTTTTTTTGAAAATGGGACAGTGAATTGTCTTATTTTGAATTTCAACCAGTCCCAGAGCATTTTTTTAAAAATCACGTTTGTATTCGCATTCATCAACCCATAAAGGGATATTGTCACTAAGAGCCTCAACAAATTCCTTCATTTAACATGTTTGAAGCCATAGAAATCATGCTTTCAGATGGTCAGAATTTTATCGCCAATATACAAAGGTATCTCCAAAATGATTTTAAATTTGGGTTATTTTTTCATTTAAGACACTCTGTAACAACGTGTGTGTGTAGGGGGGGGGGGGGTATAGTGTGTGTGCGCGCACGAGCGCGTGTGTGTGTTATTTGTTAGCTTCTCTAATAACTTTCAACGTGGTTTGAGGCTTCGAAACATTTGTTTTGAAATGAACATATCATCATCTATCGACCTCTTGGACTTGGACCCTTATTTGTAGACTACACCCTTTTTTCATCGGGGTCTTTTATCACTTATGCAAATAAATGAAATATGATTGTACTCGTCTTGTTTTACCCACTTTGAAAATCGCATGCTACAGAACTTAATACAAACGTCACGTTGGGGGGGGGGGGGGGGGGGGGTGCTTTATTACACCAATGGTCTCTCCCATGTAAGTAGGACAATACAATGAAATTTGTTTAAGATTGATGGAATACACGTAGTCTGAGTAGATCAACGGCAGGTTGTGTTCCGATCCTCATTTAAAAATTCTGCACTTGCATAACCCAAGTCTTTCATATGACATTAATTTTACATCAATTTTAGTCTTATTATAATTATGATTTGTATTTCTTTAAGTAGTTTGTATGATCAGCCACTTTGCCTTTTAACTTGTTTTCTACTGGATTATCCTTAGTTACTTTTCTTCCCTCACGCTTCTATAGTTCTTTCCATGCTCTTTATAAATCTATCTCTGTTTCCTGTATTTCTCTCCCTTTAGCAATTCCCTTTCGTCCTTCATTATTCTTCACCTGTATATCACCATGATCACCTTCTATTCTTATTTCTTTATCTCTCGTCAAAGAGTTTAAATACGAAGAGTGCTCAGTTCCGAAATAAAGCACGATTTTATATTGTAGTACATGTCGATCGGCCGAGAGGGAAGGTTATAGTCTTCATCAAGATGTTTTATTTTTTATTTTCTTTATTTTTTCTTCATTTTCTGTACATCGCTTTTGGTAAAGTCGTAAATGGCATAATCTTGATATTGTCCCTTCAAATACAAACTTATGTACCAAAACAGATAGGAATCAACATACTCTAACTGCACCAGGGAGGAGAGGGAGTTTTGGGAGGGAGAGCTATGATAGGAGAGATGTTTGTATTTTTGTTAAATTTATTTGCTGTGAAATTTCTATTAATATTCATGTGATGGGGGGGGGGGGGGTGGTCCAAACATGTTCCCTGATATTAAGCTCTATATGAGCAAACACTGCGATATCCGAAGGGAATGTCGAGAACAGTAAAAAAAAAAAAAAATGAAATAAAATAAAATGCTATCTTTATTTTTCTAAATCAGAATATTTCATTTGATATCATGATTTATGTAAATTTTAGGGATTATAGATGTAAAATGTAAATTTACTGGCCTTATTCTGTTAAAATTCAAGACAGAAAAGGCTTTATTAAAATGAGATTGCTTGTGAGCAATTCCTTAAATATAAAGATTGATTAAGAGTGGCGTATCCAGGAATGCACATGCCCTCCGTGCCAGCCAAAAACAAATCTGACATATCTTAGTTACACATCAAATGAAAGGAAATGTGTGCCCCTCCCCCCCCCCCCCCGGCACAGAAGGAACATGAAAAATGTGACTTTTTTTTCCTTGCCTGAAAATTCAGAATAGACAGCATCTGATTTTTTTGTTCGTCAGGCGTGAGCCCCCCTCCCCTGCATTCCTGGATACGCCACCAATATAAATAACTTACTGTAAGTTATTTGTAATAATTCTGCTGTAGCAGTTTGAGACGACAGGAGAAGAAAACAGTATAGGGCTATTTTGAATTGAATTAACTAGTAACCAACAATATCAGCTGATCAGTCCTATTCTGTCTTTGTAGGAATATCCCATTCCTTTTGTCCCAGCCCTCTTTGTCTCTCTCTCTCTCTCTCTCCCTTCCCTCCCCCTCTCACAGGCTTTCATTTTCTGATAATCTCTTGTTCTCTTATTCTCTCTTGCAACCGATGAAAATGAGAAATGAGGACAAAATAATGATCTCTTATTGTTTTTTTTTTCCTTCAATCTTTCAATTCAACACCATGCAATCCCATTCTTCACATCCATGACAGAATGGCAGGCGCGGATCCGGGGGGGGGGGGGCGAATCGACCGCGCCCCCTTTTTGGAACCCTACTGGCATACCTTATGTACACAATAAAAAAATTGCCTCTTTAATTGTGTACTTTTCGGCTCTGTGCCCCCTCCTCTACAAAATCCTGGATCCGCCCCTGGAATAGGAATTACATTCTTTAGAACTACAAACTACAGGTATGCACGGACTCTTGCCTAAAATGTAAATAAAACCGGATCGAGCACCATTAGTTTGGGAGCCTACGAGGCTCACAATGTTGGTCTATTAACCCTACGAGAAAACTTGTTAAAAAGGCCCACCCCGCAAGACTGACGTGACAATCCGGGAATGGACGAGTGGCGGATTTAGGGGGGGGGGGGCGCAATCCCTGCCCATGCCCCCTTCCCCTATTTTAAAGAAAATCATACATCATTGTCCCCCGTGCCCTTTAAAAAAAAAATTGTTTTGGAAGGCCGGCGAGAAGAAGAAAAAAATTCTTCCACCCCCCCCTTCCCCCCCCACCCCCCTTCCCCCACCCTACCCCCCTACCCCCCCCCCTCCCCCACCCTACCCCACCCCTCCCACCCCCACTCCCCCCCTTCCCCCCACCCACCCCCCCCCCCCCCCCCCCCCACCCCCCCCCCCCCCCCCCACCCCCCCCCCCCCCCCCCCCCCCCCCCCCCCCCCACTGAGCAACTTTTCGAGGACTGGCGGAAAAAAAAATCTCTTTTTTTTTTTTTTTTTTTTTCTTTTTTTTCTTTTTTTCTTTTTTTACTACATCCTGCATTCGCCCCTGTCATGGACTCTCAGTGTCAGACTCATATTCATAATAGGGTTCAGAAGACCCCTCCCACTACATTGTCAGTCTCGTTGGCTGAAGCCAAAGTAAACGACGATCAGCAAGTAAAAAACTTTGATGAGCCAAGTTTGAGGAGAACACCTTTGGCAACTGACAGAATTCCATCGGCAACGTCACCACCTCGATCGGGATCGCAGAGGGGTAGACCTAGCCTAGGTAGAGCTAGACACCTTGTCGGTCGCTATTCAGCTCAGCTATTTCATACTGATTGCATGATCTCACATCAGTCATTCTGGCTAGGCGTAATTCGGTGGTAGAACATTGATTATATGAATTTATAAATTTAATACATTGAATTTTGCCTCTTGTACATCAGAAATATAATAGCGAACTGGAATTTAGTAAGAGTTTCTTCTAATACCGGCTAGGCTGGGCCCCTGGGCGGGCGGACGAATGTCTGCTACATGGTCGTCTGCTACCGCGCGATCTCATTGGATGTCGTCGATCTCACGTGATCGATACTACACGCCCACATTACGTCATCAATAACAACAAGCGGTTTCACGTGTTATATGACAAATTATGTTTTTTGGGTCAAAAGCATGCATATTCCCGGGGATTTATGCGGGGTTTATTGGACTCATCGAGCCTTAATTATACCCTTTCAGAGCTTTAAATTTCATGTAAATCACATTTTTCATAATTTCAAATAAACAATAGGGGAATAAAAATCATTTCAAAATCCCTCTTTTCATGTGTTAACCTATGGGAGCTGGAAGGCCAAAAGCATGCATATTCCCGGTGATTTATGCGGGGTCCCTTCCACTTTTTGAGCCATCGTTTCTCTCTCCCCATATCACCTCACCCACTTCGAAAAACGCACTACCGCCCCCTGTTTCTATGACAAATTTTGTAATGTTTGCCGTGTACTTTGTCCTCTAATATCTTTTTCAGAGTCTCAAATTACATGTAAGCCACATTTACATGAAATTAAAGGAAATACCAGAGGAACTATAATCATTCTTAAAATCCATGTTTTCACGTGTTAACCCTATGGCAGATGATTATGTCGAAAAGCAGGCATGATCCCGGGGATTCATAGTTGCATTTATTGACAATAAAGGTTCATTAAATGTTTTTTGAATTATCAATCCTTTCTCTCATGCAAAAATCAGACTTGAAAAAGATAGAGTAAGATATGAAATATCAAGAAAAAATGAGACATCTTTTCACGTGTTATACCTATGGCGAACGTATTTTTTCGAGTTTTTTTAACACAGCAATTTACGTCTGCCGAATGTACTACGGAAGTAGGTGAGAGTAATCCGTCTTGATACTATTAAAAGTCTTTGCTCTCGTTTTCTCTCTCCCCATATCACCTCACCCACTTCGAAAAACGCACTACCGCCCCCTGTTTCTATGACAAATTTTGTAATGTTTGCCGTGTACTTTGTCCTCTAATATCTGTTAAGACACATCCAAACTGATTTCATAGTTTTAGATAGTTGTTTTGTTTAGAAGTGTACATATCAATTGGTATAACAAAATCTAATTCCAGAGTCTCGAACTTGGATCCTTATTTGTAAACTTTTTTTATCGGGGTCATGTATCATTCTTATTTCAAGCAAACTATGGAAATATGTACCCAATCTGAAGCAAAGATCATTGTGTTATAAAGGACATACGCGGCGGACGGAGATCACATTAAAAAATACAACTGAAAAACCCACGATCAATCAAACAAACAAGCCTCCATGGTGGCATGAGTGGTATCATTACTCGACGCACCCGTAAGCGCTCGCCAAGGTAAAGGCTCGCGCGGAACCAAACTCTGAGTTCGGTTCCGCGCGAGCATTTTCATGTTATCCTTTATTTTCTTCATACTCATTAACTGTTGACCTATAGAATACCAGACAAAGTTCTTTGAGGTTGACTTTATACTTTCTAGCTGTACACAAATTTTTTTTTTTCAGGTGATTGGTACACTTAAAACTCCATGGAGTGCCTGAAAATAAGAATTGCATTCTTTCCAAAGTCTTCAAGAAGAGAATACAATATGACCGTAAATCAGTAACTTTGAAAACCAAGAATGAAAATGAAAGAATAGAGGAGGGTAGAAAAAAGCAAAATCAATAACCAGACAATGCAGGAGAAAGGTGGGGCAGAAAGAGAGAAAGAAAAAAAAGGAGAAAAAGAGAGCGAGAGAGAGAGAGAGAGAGAGAGAGAGAGAGAGAGAAGAGAGAGAGAGAGAGAGAGAGAGGGGGGGGGGGGGGAGAAGGAGAGAGAGGTTATATCACGCATTTATCGCAACCGTCAGTTGACCATTTCACCTTACGAATGACAGATAATTGTCATCTACTTAATCATTTACTTGGCAAATGAAACATAAAAAACAGCAACAACATGAGAACAAGTTAGGGCTTGCAGGGTTAATAATAGATTTTAATTCCTTAATCACTCTCTATAACAATCTGAAAGCATATTGGTACTAGATTGGTACTAGATTATTCAACTGACATTCCAAATATTTTGCTACTGCTGCCATTGCGCATACTTAAATAGACAAACATGTCACAACACGAAACAATATATAACTGTCCTTTCAGATGGTATATGCCATTGTACAGAAATCATTTGAAATGTAGATTACTGAAATTGAACCACTCTCCTTTTAAGAAAAGAATACTGAAATGATACTGTAAATTTTTGAAGCCTGCATGATCTACTGACAGAAAATAAAGAGGGCGGTTCTAAAATTGGCACTGAAGTATATAACCTGTGGTGAGTTGATATTCATTTATCCATTTATAACAAAATAACCATTCTTTAAGTTAATGATAAACATGATCGATGATAGAAGTAGATATCATTTGTGTAATACTGCAATTAAAGTACCACGATAACTGTAGTAAAAAAAAAAAGAAGAAGAAAAAAAAAGAAAAAATCATTACCTCATTATTCCAACATTTTAGCGACCTGTATATAAATACATATTTGAAAATTACTACGTATATATCAGTATGTTGATAAAAATAAAACAAAAACAAGAAAGTATTTTCTTACTACTGAAGAAGGATTTCGGGATAGTGAAAGGCGTTTAAATAGTATTTTTGTAAGGTAACATATCTTAATAGCTTAATGAACACGGCACGACAAAATCTGTTTTCGTTTATAAATTATGGCCGTTAGCAATATAATTATGAGACGCCAAAGGATGTAAATTTTGCTATTCTTCAGGTATGAACATTGCTGCGTATACTGATGAAATCAATGAAATGACCCTCTTTATACTATCTTGAATACCCAAAACAGGCAAGAGTTTTTTTAAACTAAGACAATTCATGACAAGGCATACATTCAGTGGGCGATGCATACGTTAATGTTGTTGGATACTATCCTATCGTTCAGCTATAGGCAACCCTATCTAATTCACGTTTTTATTTTGGAATCACAGAATCAAAAGCTTGAAGAGATGAAACATAATACTTAGCAATAATTCATACCGTAGTCACAATCTATTAAAGGAAAAACCTTAAACGAGCCCGCTGATATAAACCCTCATTTTATTACACATGGCTAGGAATCAGTTTTGGTTCCCATGATATTTCCTATTACATTTATTTTTTGGTTTATAAATTTTCAGTACAGTGCCGAGGAAACGAAGCACGGCTAAAGGGCTAGCTGCTCTCTGATGCCGAATCGTAGGAAGAAAATGACGTTAATAGCCTCCTCGAGTTCCTCTTATGCACCATCATGTCTTTCTACTGGATGAAACTATTCCTTACTCTCAGGGTACTTGTACTCTGTCAGTCCTTTGACGGGCAGAAACTATATGGTAGCATAGGACAGCCAGTTACGATCCACTTCCCAAAAGGGGTCTGTGAGAGCCCTACTTTTCAGCTTTATTTCAATCACGAGGCACTTAGAGTGGAATCCTCTCTTATTCATACTGCTCAGTTTGACAAACCAACTCCAGGCAACGTGGTTGTACAAGGGGAGTCTATTTCTTTGGCTTTAGAGTCCCTACACTCTACTCACTCTGGACTATATCGCTGTGACGTATTCTGCAAGGGTGGTAACTACTCTCAGGAAGTTAAACTGATCGTTTATCATCCTCCTGGACCGGCACATTGTACCTGGATTGAAAACGGCGCTTCTCCGAACTTCCAAAACCATAAAAGCCACGAAAGGAACACGCTAGAATGTGTCGCTAGAGTTGGGCATCCAAGAGGAAATATAATTTGCTACTCTCGAGACAAAAGTAAAACTAGAGTCCACACGCATTTTCTAGTTAGTGCAACTCATCGTAAATTGAAAGCCCTATTCTGGATTTCAAAGAATCTTTTGGTTTCCTGCTGTTCCGTAAATTTACACCACACCAAGGATTCATCTACATGTATCGATTATACCTGGGAGGGGGAAAAACAGGGTGAGGTCAATCAAGAGGGACAGGGAACAACAACCAACAGACCTCTGGAAGAAAAAACAGTGGGAATGTCGTTCTCTACCTCTCCTGAGTCAAATTTAGGCCGAAACAACTCGATACAATATTTCGTTAATGTACTATTGGTTATGACACTGGTTAATTTGGGAGTTCTCTTAATCTACATGCATTGAGAGGGATCTTGAAACTGATTTTAAATATATTTCTCTCTAAAAAAATAGAAGAAAATTATATACAACTACTAGCATTATGTATCTATATATATCAGATATAAGATTCTTTTTATTACTAAATACATGTTTTATAATTCTATCTGGGGAAGATGATAGTAGGGCTTTGAGATCATCGCCTCAATTTCTAATTCTAACGGAAGGAGATGATGTTGAAATCGTATTTTCCCATCCATTTCCGGTCAACACACCATTTAGTTTACGACGGGAACATGGGTATCCTTTTTATGAAAATGGTGCGTTTGCCAGTGGCAAAACGGGGATGCGTGAAAGATTTCGGGTAAAAGAAGGAAAAGTCAATGAACAGGTGATAATACGATTAGAAATATTACGTACTAAACGAGAAGATTCTGGAACCTATGTTTGTGAGGTCTCAGTGCCTGATGCTAATTTGACTACTGCAGAATATCTCGTTCACAGAATAAGTCTTACTGTGAACTACCCTCCTGGGAATACGTCTTGTAGATTTTTGTCCAACTCAGTTCATGTAGCAGAGGTAACATGGAGATTTATAGAATGCCACGCGTCACGAGGTAGTATCACTGGATTCATCCAGTGCTTTCAAGAGGGAGTGGTTGTAGCGCCAAGAACCAACCTGGTCAAAAATTCATCGATATTAATCCAGCAATTTACAGTCAAGGACGCAACCCAATTTTCTTGTTGTACCTCAATATTTTTAAACCCTAAAAATATACATACATGCGGGGATTTCATGGAATTTCAAATCAAGAGTTATGAAGGAAACCCTCAAATTAATGAAAGACCAGTTACAACATCAACTAAATACACCACTAGAGATGTGACTAATTCGATAATCATGGATATTACATCTAAAAAGCAAACAGAAAATCCGACAGAATCTCCATATGTCAACAAATATGAGCAAAATAGTTTTAAAATCGATTCCATCGATCCCATAGTGTCATTTTCAATAACAACATCAATACTATTTGTCAATTTGTTAATTGGTTGTATTACTTTAGCAATTGTAGTACGCAATAAGAAAAGGCTACAGTCTTACCTGTCTAAAGGTACCAAAATTCCTGAAATGGTTCCACTGAGAGAACTTAGAGATGAAGAAAGTGAACAACAATGACCAAGGTTTTTTGATAAAAACTTACAGAAAGGAAAGAAAAGAAGCCCGTTCAGAGATATTTTAAAGAATTCCACAAAGCTCCGATATTCTGGTATCTACAACTTCATATTCGGGCAGCGAGGAGAAAAATTTGGGCAGCGAGGTTCCCAGATTATTATGTAACTTCTGGATATAATCTCTGTACATTTTCCTTACGAAAAGTAAAAAAAAAAAAAAAATGGAAATTGAAAAGTTGATTTTCGGGCCAAAGGTGTCAGCCTCCTTCTTGCGAAATTTTAAAAATTTTAATAAATAAGGAAATTAGAGAGTTATCAACCCAGTAATTATTTAGTACATGGCTGACCTCACTGGATAGAAAAGATGAATAGCATATGGAAAATGAATATCATATGATTAAAAAAAAAAAAAAAATTAAAGCTGGGTATATACCTTTCAAAAACCGTTGCAGAAGGGATGCAAGCAAAATTTAATGAAGGGATCAGAGTCACACATAAATAAATAAAAATCCATACCCAACTAGTGTTATCCTTAACTGAGGGGACTTGTGTGAAAGAGAATAACACACACATACACACACAAAAAAAAAACAAAAAAAACAAAACAAAAACAACAACAACAAAAACAAGAGCATCATGAACATCAACAACACCAACAGGAGGCGAGTTGGCTCAGTCGGTAAAGCATCTGTCTGTCGAACCAAAGGTTGTGGGTTCGAATCTGTTTCATAATATGACGTTAAATGGAGGCTACGAGTAGAGGATTGTCACCACCTTTGCAACTTAAGAACCCACTGCAATATTCGAAGAAGAGTAGGGGGAAACCGCGGTGTATTGGTACACCTGCACATCCCAATCAGTTATATCGGGAGGAGAGACCTATAAGGGTTACAATGATTCAATTCGCTTTTGCCCTCCCAGGCACAGGTGACGCCAAATACTTAATACTGATAACAATGATGATGATGATGATAATAATGATAACAATAATAATAATAATAATAATAATAATAATAATAATAATAATAATAATAATAATAATAATAATAATAATGATAACAAAATGCTAGCCTTTCCTTCCACCAACATCGCCGTCTAAAATATGTTATAATATACTCTTAAACTATGATATGCTATATTGTTTGAACAAATAAATCTAAACTGACGAGGAACGGTACGTGAGCACTCAAATTCAAAGTTCAAAATTGAAGTTCAAATCGCGATAACGATACTGCACATGCAAGAGAGTGACGCTTTTGCACCGTGTTGCTGAGGCTGCGGATTGACTGAAAGCATCAGGATTTTTATAAACAATTATAATTAAATGTATATAATAATAATAATAGTAGTAGTAGTAGTAATAATAATAATAATAATAATAATAATAATAATAATAATAATAATGATAATAATGATAATAATAATGATGATAATAATAATAATTATATATATATGTGTAAAATATAAATTATATTCAGATGTATATATATATATATTATGAGATAAATATTTATTCTATCCTACCGCAATGGCATGTGTATCTGACTGAGTAATATTGAAGCTCATTGATGGAGCAAAGCAATGGAAATAAAATACTTTGCTTAAAGACATAATTGACGGGCCGAGGTTTAAAGACATGAGCTTCGCATCTCCAATCAAGTGTTTAAAGAACATGACATCTCAGGTAAACGTGAAGTATACATCAACTAGAATTGACAAATCTAAATCATATTTTCCGTATATAAAGTAATGTATATTCGTATCGTATTTGTCGATTGCTGACATCATTTCGTTATTCAAGAAAAGACGGATAAAATATATATAGTGAGAAAAAACATTAACAACCCCCCAAAAAAAACTCAAAACAAACAAAACACTACTTACATCCAGCATTGTTAAATACAGAATATCATGTGACAGAGCAGCACATAAATGAAATCTATGAAATAGAGCTGTGACTATACTTAATCGATGTAATGTTATCTGTTTGGCTGTTTAAAATGATGCATGCACATATATGGATGCTGAATAAAGTAAGAAAATATTCAAGATTTTCAGGGTAATGTAGACTTCAGTGAAGCATTCAAATATATCTTCGAATAGTGTGCTGAGATATATTTCAGATATGCAGTAATATAGACAGTGTATTCGGGATATAGTATTTATAAAAATGTATTCTACTAGCTTCTTAGAGGTTGCTTTATACGATAAATCAAGTTTGAATATTGTTATTCATGATATTAGCATGCAAAAGATCAAATATTATGGGTGCATTAAATCGATTTAAAGAAATGTATTACATCAAAGGATTCCTCCTATCCTCAGTGATAATGTCTTATTTTACATACCGCCATAATATATCGGGGAGTTGTAAGTACCCTACCAGAATATGTTCCCATTCGAATGCTAAATTTTATGGATAAATTATCTCATATTGTTCCAATTATGTGGAATGGTCTTGAGTCTATAAAATAAAAATCGCTCTCCTCTAGCAAGTTTTTAAGAAAGTTTAAAAAAATAAAAATGAAATGATTAATTCACACACCCTCTAAAGATATATTTATGCTAGCATTAATATGCAGTTCTTTTGAATATTTCTTTGAATATTGAGTTCTTTGAGTTCTTTGAATATATATGGTCTGCCTCTTGCAAAACATTTTATTTTAGAATTCATCTATGTTCTATCACTATAATGTATGTTTATTATGGTTTTGATTTTCATCGGATGTGGGAATAAATGAAATGATTTAATTAATTGAACTTAATAAAAAAGCAAACCCAACTTTAATGCTCTTCTCATATTTTATGATATATTTATTATGTCAATGCAAAAATAATTTTGTAAATATTTTGTTACTTTTTGTAAACTGACCACTTAAGCCTTTGCTGGTGACCACATTGAGCCTTTATATACCAATAAATAGTAATAATGATGATGATGATGATGATAATGACAGTAGTGATAATTTTGTTAATAAATTTAGTAATAATAATATAATTATAATAATACTGATGAGCTAATTTCAATCAAGAAAACTTACTTCATCTCTGACCATAAAAAGGAGTCAGCCAAACGCTGTCCAATGATGATCAATTCACAACTATGGTGTCACGGATGACTGATTTTTTTTTTTTTTTTTTTTTTAAACCAAGTTCCGGTGGAATGGATACTTTTTGATGAAAATATATTTCAATTTCATAGTCATTCTCTACTAAGGGATGCCTGAAAGATTTTGCAAAGACATCAACCTTAACCCATTGACTGCTGAATTCTATCATTCCCATAGGCTTAATACAGGAGCCATCCGGTTCCCATAGTCAGTGGGTTAATAATTGCAAGGAATATTAAATGGACAAAGGTCCTTTTCCCTAAATCGAGGACACTTGAATAGGATACTTTCGATATGTCTTTCGTGTTTGTATATATCTCATAAAAGGTGCTTTTATAATCTTTTAAAAGACAGAGAGAGAGAGAGAGAGAGAAAGATGAGGAGAAATAGGACGTGACAGAGAGAGAGAGAGAGAGAGAGAGAAAGAGAGAGAAGAGAATGAGATGTTTTTGTTTTGTGTGATACATAAAAATTGATTTAAGTACCAAATACTTTAAAAGCTTTTCAAGGAATTCAACAACTATTTGTTCTGATTACAAAGAAGAATGAAACAGTCGTGATTACAAGCGAAAGTGAAAAGCAAATAGAAACAATTATTCCACTTTTTCTTAAGAGGGTCGTCAAGACCACTCTCTTATCTTAATACTGAAAAAAATATGAGGAGAATTTGACACCACACTGAAAATATAGCTTTAAAACGCATGTTGCCCAAGCAGTTACAGTTCTACCAGGAAGTAATATTGAATATATGGAATTCTTCTGAAAGATTTTATTATTTGTTTCTTCCTGAATAAAGCATCAAATACTTTTAGTCAAAATGAGGACCAGCTTCGCTGAAGACATGGCGCTCTTGACCACACCGAGTCTAATTATCATGCTAATCAGCTATTCTTTCTCCAGATGTGCCATTACTGGTGTCGATGCATGCACTGACGAGACATCAGACCTCTTCATAAACGAACCGACTGACATTGTAGTGAGAGAAGGTGACAATGCCTCCCTTACATGCTCCATCTCATCCTACGATACAGAGGACGAACATATAAAATGGGAAATCTCCCCTGATATTTATGAAACAAAATTCCGCGAGAGCAACGATGAAAGACCAAATATCAAGACTTCTAAAATTACAGTCTATAACGTTGGAAGGACGGAGCAGCACTTTCGATGCCGATTATATTTTTCATCAAGGTCCGCATTGCATGAGACTGGGAGATGCCATCGGTCGAGAGTTGCGAGCACAACTGTACTTTATTTTCCCATAGAAAACGAGATATCGTGCGGTTCTATCCATACTAAAGATTCAAATCCAGTGAGGGTAGGTGATGTCTTCCAGGGGAGATGTGAAGTCTCTCGTGGCAACCCACCAGTTGACATTGGCTGGGGCATAGATCATGGCGACAACCTTGTACCTCATCTAGAGTCTTTCACCGAAGAAGGGCTAATGAGAGTCTCAGAAATTGATGTATATGTGCTTCAAGAATTCCTTAATAGGTCTCTCGTATGTATCGTTACAAGCAAGCTTGCTTTTTCTGATCGGAAGCTGGAGTGTCATATTGGACCACTTGCTATCTTCCAGGAGCCACTCGATTATAACCATTCAGATTCTGCTGAAATGTACTCGGAGACAGTTACCATGGTTACGGAAGCTATTGGAACACAATCTCTACCTATCTTTGCAACTCCGGCCACTGCCTCAACTATGTCCAAAAAACACAGTACAACTTTTATCATCATCGTCTCAGGGAGTGCATTACTTTTAAGCACTTTGCTTACTATCACATACATTCTTATGAAATATATGAGGAATCAAAGAGATAGTCATTGCCACGGTCGAACAACGGGCGTAGATCAAATTTCGGGGAAATTTAAAAGCGCCACTGGAGACCATTTATATGAAGACCCAGATATAGAACAAGTAGGACACGATACAGTCCTTCATTTTGACATCAAACACACTTACTTTGTTGATACTTTGCCATCATCCCGTTCAGCGTCTCCTGACAGTCCCTCTTACTTTGGCGAAGCACTAAGCAATGACGAAGGAGAAGAA
>CM046837.1:43172323-43176561 GCA_025618425.1 Heliocidaris tuberculata
GCATTTCCGACATATCTTCTTTGGAAACAAGTTCTAACACGCCAGAGACCACGGAAGCATGGGGGAATCTACAGGAAACTTTAGTAGTGGCCTTTTCAATTTCAGGAGCTCTACTCGCCATATTTTTTACCACAATGACATGTGTCAATGGAATCAATCGGTGCAAGTCAACAGAAGGACATCATGCGGAACAGGGGAACATCAGCGAAGTACAGCAAATACAGTTGCAAACGCCATTTCCATGTAATCATTTGAATGGTTTCAAGTTCTCAGCTGACAGTAAAACCACGGAGGAGCAAGAACAGGGACTTCTTAAAATTGCAGGAATGGAGAAGTCCGACCAGAATGTCTTAAACAAATGTTCATTGCATACTGAATGCACCACCGGCGCTTCACTTAGATATTCTGATGTCTGGAGTTCCATAAGCAGTCTGAGTGATTCCTCAGCAGGTCTTGATGATGTTGCGACTGTGTCTTTGAAAAGGGATCGAGAACTACCTGGACACGTTTCTTACGGCAACAAGTTTCTTGTAGACATCGCAGATGTGTATGTGATTCAGAAGCTCCATAGTCGGCGTGCTTCATTGGGGTTGCTCTTGTTAAACCCAGCCGAGTCAACTTGCAACTCATCTGAACCAAGGCATTTGACTCTCCCTCGACAAAACAAGTCCCACAACTCTACCCATCGCAAATACCATTGAGGCAAGTGTTACTGACAAAAAGACCTTGCCATTATCAAGGCAGCATTCGACCGTTCCTGCAGTTCTCGAAACACCACAAGAATGGATACGCTCGCATTCTCTCGAGTGTGATCCCAATCTGCCGAATTTACATACAGACATAACAGAAGACAACAAAGAAATGGACTATTTACATGAGGAAACAAAGCTGTAGTTAACATGGTTAATTTGACTTGAACTGTAGGTCAGATTTTTTTTTCTAGTCACGCTTTGTGTTTAAATAATCCTTATATAATAAAGATGCGTGACGTGCTACTTTGGAGCGCCCCAAATATGTCATATGTTTCGTAAATGACAAGTAGAACAACACCATTTGAATGCATCATCATACTTTAGATTGTTAAACCTTACTGATGACAACTTGACGAATATAGCACAAGCAGGGGCGGCGCCAGGGTATTTTGATAGGAGGGGCAAGACGACCTAAAGATGACGTCATATTTTTTTTCCATTAAATATCAGGGGTAATATAGAGTTATATGTTTAAGACCTCTCTTTTTAATACTCCTCTTTCTTCTTTCTTCCCTTTTCTCCCCTTTTCTTCCTCCTTTTCTTCTTTTTTCTTCTTTTTTTTTCTTCTTTTTTTTTTTTTTTTTCACTACTTGAAAAATCATAGGGGGGGGGGCGGGTCGCCCCCCCTCTGCCCCCCCCTGTAGCGCCGCCCCTGAGCACAAGGCTTTAGGCCAGTCAATTACAGTTACACCAAAGTAGATATAAACTAGACGGATAATTCCAGTCTCGTGAACTAGTTGTCAGACGGTCTTCTGTCTTGTAGAAATTCTTTCAATTGGGAAGTTCCTCTTTTCACAATGTTGCCTTGACAACATGCCTCTCTATTATTTGGACATATGTAGTATAAATAGCACTATCGTAGCCAAGTGGGCTAAACCCTTGACTTGAGATGCGAAGGTAGTGGGCTAAGCTTGATCCCTAGCACGTATAGTGGAAAAGGTGCATGTTCTGTTCGGGAACACCATGAATCCGATGATCGGGGTAATAATATGTCTGTAAAGCACATAGATGTACTAGGCACTATATGAATTAAAATTATTATTATTATTAATTTTTGGGCAAATTTTGGTCTGACACTCCATGCCAACAAACTTCTGGTGACACCATGGATGTCCTTCAAAGACTAATATACCGCTACCCTAGTTTGGTACTTAAATGTTTTCTCCAACTTATAGAAATATACGAAATTATAATGTAAATATTATTCTTGCTATATCGTTTACAATATTTTGTGAAAGCCTTGCATATACAGTGCGTCCCCCAAAAAGTTAACAGTTGGAAAAAAAAAATATTTCTGAATATTTGCAATAAATCTTTATTCTTGTAGATAGCTTAGGGTCCCTCTTATACAATAACACAAAAAAATCTGACTAGTTATTACGCGTGATTGATCTCAAACCACTTTTGTGAAAGGGTGCAAATTTCAGACTTGACAAGAATTGGTATTTGTTCTGACTGGTATCAACAAAGTTGAGAACCGCTTTAAATTGACAGTTGGAAAAAAGTCTCCCCAATTAAATATTTTAAAATATATTTAGGAAAATTTCATACCTGTGATTAGCTTAAGATCTCTTCTATCAAATGAGACTAAAATATCTCACAACATTTTACGCATGAGTGAGCAAAAGCCACTTTTGTGAAATGGTGCAAAATCCATTCTTGACAAAGGTTTGTTGCTGTTCTGGTTAGTATGAGCCAAGTTGAGAGTCATGAAAAGACTTCGAAATTTTATATTCTGATCTTGGAAAGACTATTTATGAAAGAACAGACTTTGTTCAATGTATTTCCTGATATATCCCATCAAAACTTTATGGTTGAGTGAGCAAGCCAGATGAAATTAAAAGACTCACAAAAAGTAACACTTTGAAACACCCAGCAAAGTACTTAAATACTCACTCAAGCATAAAATGTTGATGGGATGTGTAAGGATATACAGAGAACATAGCATGTTATTTAATAAATTGTCTTTAATTGAATTTCTAAGCCTTTACATGAATCTCAGCTACGTTGATACAGCCAAAGCTAATATCAATTCTTGTCAAGACTGGATTTTGCACCCTTTCACATAATTGGGTTTTGCTCACTCAAGCGTAAAATATTGTGAGATATTTTGGAGTAATTTAATAAAAGAGACCCTAAGCTATCCACAGGTATAAAGATTTCCTAAAAATATTTTGAAACATTTATTGGGGGAGAATTTTTCCAACTGTTAACTTTTTTCTGGGACGCACCGTATAGTCGATAGCGCAGAATATACAAGTGCATACATGGCTTATAATGGTGAGCGGGAAAAATCGGTGGTCAATACACCTTTCTTGATTTGTTTTGCTTACGGATATTTGTTTAAACCTCACACTATTTATGTTTGCAAAACAAAATTGCATAAATTTAGGGAAAGTACAGGACGTAAACCATTATAAGATAGGTAATGAACCAAATAAATTCTTATAGCATAGCGTGGTGATCATTCAAAAAACGGACACCCACCATGCCTACAAAATGCAAATGGATATTCTTAACTGCTTTCCTCTTTTCTATTTTAACAAACTTTTTTTCATGTAATCGTAAATAAATTAATGGTATCTTGCACACAAGCAGTGCGTTCTATGCTGTCTAAAAGTTTGTGAGCGAAAGGAGAGAGAGCAAACAAATATATTTAGACATTATTTTTAGCTGAATGCAATTGGCATGACTGGTGCATTATGTGCTTATTATACCATTGTTATACTATTTTGATCATTGGAATTGCCACTGAAAGAAAAAAGAAAATGGTGAAGGAAGAGTAATTGATTAATCATAACGAAAGAGAAATCGAGATATAAGTGGAGAAAAAGGAAGAGATGGAGGGAAAGACGAAGAGTGAGTGAGGGAGGGAGAGAGAGAGAGAGAGAGAGAGAGGGGGGGGGGAGGGGGGGGGTAAATATCGAGACACAGAAATTAAAGGAGGTAAGAAGAGAAATAGAAAGACAAAGTTTGATCTTTTTGCTTTCAAAGAACTCAGCGAAGCTTGGATCGTGCTTTAACTAGTGAAAATAATGCTTGAGAACAGAACTTTCACTTTTGGCTCTGATAAGATGATATAAACCGTTCATTTATCTAATCAACTACTTTCGAAACACGTCGAAAAGGCACTCACTATAACAGCAACGTAATAAGCTCCCTCGTAATCATGAAACAGAACGATAAGAACATTTTAGTGTCAATACGATGTCATAGTTGATGTATGCCATCACACGCAAAGTAGCTATTAGACATGCCATTTCAAGACAAAAGTAAAGATTAAAGTACAAAAATGTACACGGCCCTTCTTGTTCTCCTATACTCTTCTTTCGCCTTTCTATCTCTTTCATTAGATTTTTATAGTAACTCATCAGATAAAATTCGTCAATAAACATGTATTGAAGTAAACTGAAAGGGAAAACTTAGAACTCGGTCTGACTTTCTTTTGTATACTGAATGTTAGACCGAGTTTAAACCCAGCTACAG
>CM046837.1:43177061-43229561 GCA_025618425.1 Heliocidaris tuberculata
GTATGTGGACATACACGTACGTGCAGATACATAGATACATAATACTTAAATCTATACATACGTACACATATGCATGTATTTCTTAAATAAAGGTGTTGTCTTTCTAAAATAAACATACATACATGTGCACACATAAGGGCTAAAACCCAGAACAAGAAAAATGGATATGTAGCCGTATCCGGACAACTACCCCACCCCCAGGACAACTACCCCCAAGACAACTAACCCCCAGGACAATTACCCCAAGGACAACTACCCCCCGACAACGACCCCCGGATTCTGGGGTCGTTGTCCGGGGGGGGGGGGGTATTGGGGTAATTGTCATTTTATAGGGGGTAATTTTGGTAGGGATACCCATCCTGAGCCCGAGGATACTCAGTATCGTTATCACATTCACAATCTGAAAAATCATTCTCTTCACGACTGTCATCATAATCACTCGCATCATCAGTCCCTTTCTCGCTAGTATACCATGGATTAGTTTATGATTATATTGATGGAAATCTACATGAGAATCATATCTACAAGTATTATCTGCAACAGGGAATGGGGATTGGGGAGGGAGGCGGCGCTCCTGGGCCTGGGGAAGATGAGCATACCGGTACATGTAAAGTGGATATGTCATCGCGAATGTCCATGGATGGGACTAGGGGTATCGTGTAGCCGCAATAGAACAGACCAGCTTAGCATTTACCTTTCACAGAACGCTTTTCTGACCGATTTAATGCATATCTTGCAATGGTCAACCTAATATGGATTGGGCAAGGATTCGAATCCCGCTGCCAACACGAAATAAAGGAAGACACTCCAATCACAATAAAGGTTAAAGTTACCTCAATTTATTGAGACAAATTATGGTCAACTCTCAATCCCGGCGCCGCTTATGACGGGCGGAAAACGACATAAACATGCCATACTATACAATTATACAATTGTCTAGTAGATGTATAGTTTTGACCAATCAGAACACAGGAAACGATACAACTATACATCTACTCCCGCAGTCTTGAATAGATAGATACTCTAATCCAATGTAGAGTCTAATCAACGAACTCTAATCCAATGGCGGTGTTACAAATTTCCTCGATTGATCACAACTCGAAAATTTTATAACTTTCCTATCCTTTATTTCCCTACTTTGTCTCTCTCTCCCTTTTTTTCTTTTTTTTCTATCTTTCATTAAAAAAAAACTTGGCACCAGGGTCCATTTTCCCTTAAAAAAAAAAAAAAAAAAAAAAAAAAAAAAAAAAATATATAATATATATATATATATATATATATATATATTTAATTTCTAGACAGAATGTGACCCAGCGTTTACAAGTACAGTTTACAGTGTCACATGGATTTATACGGATCATGAATAAATATTATTGTTAGGGTTGCTATGGCATAAAGCCTATGTCGCTGGGGACGGAAAAACATTATAGACTTTTATATCACTGCTATCAAGTCACTTTGGTAAACAATGTTATAAATAACTTTTGATCGATATCAAGATGACGTAAAATCATATAGGAAAGAAAAGAATTGACGGTTGGCCGAGGTCTAACAAAAAATCTTGCAAAGTCATGATAGTCGTATCTATTTAGTTTATCACAATCAAGCTATGATTATATTCAAAATGGAGGACATTACAGCCATTTTTTTTTTTTTTTTTTTTTTTTTTTTTTTTTTTTAAGGAGATGGGGAAAAAAAAGAAGTTCTGTGACTAGTCTAGGGGGCTCGAGCAAGTGCTGCATATTGTTTTTAGATGAGTGCAACTGAAGGACGGTAAGTTGGCATAGCAAAGGGATGTGGAAAGCGAGCGGCCTTTCGATTGGGCTACCTCGTGGATACCGAATAGATAGAAGTGATAGACCTAATTGTCATTGTATAAGGACAAACTTTACGGGTAAAAATTAACTATATTAATCATTGGTATTAATTTTGATCTTTCAATACATTCGAAGGAGGATCTAAGATTTCCCTAAACTCAACTGTAAATGAAAATAGCAAAAATGGGATGGAAACTCAGCCAATATAATGTTTCCGGGACGCGAATTATTGTTTTGTCAGGACTTGCGCCACCGACGAGAGAGAGCAGTATTTGAGCGTCAAGAGCAGTGCATGCATATGCAGTGCACGTGCCATCAATCTTTATCCACGAAAGGTAGAGATCGATGGTATGGATGTACATGCGATTAGTTATGTGCAGTGCAGATCACTAGCAATGCGACGTATGTGCAGTATGTAGTGTGCAGTGCGCAAGGTTGCCAGAGTTGGCAGAATTCTGCTTTCTGGCAGAATTTTGACCGCTTTAGCATCTTGCATTATGCTAGGCATAATTTCACAAAATTTAGCAGAATTTTAGCATAATTCTGGTGTTTTTTTTTTTTTTTTGCTTGTCAGAGAGTTTTCCAGTAAAAATACACCCTAAAAATGCTGATAACCTTTTTTTTTTGTTTGTTTGTCAGACAATTTTCCAGTAAAAAAAAAATACACCCCAAAAATGCTGATAACCCCCCCCCCCCCCTTTTTTTTTCATAGAACCGCTTCTATAAGACCTGGGGAATGTTTCATGAAACTGTTCGTAATGTTACGCATGACTTTACGAACGACATATATATTTATATATAAAAATAATACCTATCACATTATTGATAGCTCAACACCTAGTGAAGTCAATCCCAGCACCAGTTTCATTTCAGGTTCGGTGTTGTGGCTGGTGCTAGTTTTGCCCCAACACTTCCTGCGGCAGCCACACTCGTTTGTAAGTGGCTGTAATTTGTTTCGATGCTGTGGCTACAGCCACAAGCGTGTGACCGTAACGTAAGATAAAGACACACGCGTGTGTGCTGTATATACTGCCATTTTTCATCGCCGTTCCTAAAATAGGTAAAAACAACACCAACAGTTAGAGTCTAGATCCAGAATTTCACATAGCCTAGGATCTAGACTTCTAATGTTCTAGATCTAGAATCTACTAGAATTCTAGATTTCGATAATCGTTTTGTGAAAAATTGGAAGGCCATATTGAATGTTTACAAGGTTACTACTATCGGCCGTCGGGAAAGTGATTTTCCAGGCATTGTTTTACATGATACCCCTTTCTGTGTGATTGATTGGAAACCTTGCTTAATGGTGTTTAACTGTTAATAGTTGGAGCAAAAATCGAATCGGATGATCAAATCGGCAGATTAGCTCAAAAATCGAAATCGGATCGAAAATCCTATGAAAATTTGGCTGGAAAAAATGTCTAAAATTTGAATTATAGCCCTTAAATACCTAAATACTTAAACACATCTCAGATTATCATCTAATTTGAAGGTTTTATATTTATATAGTGCACATTTGTTGATGTTTAGTGATATCATGCCTCTCAAAGTCTGAAATCATTGTAAAAATTAGAGATAGAAATGCGGCAGCCATTTTGATCTTAGCCTGGTCTTATCCGACATATAACAATGTCAGATGGAATGAAACGACTTTCTAAAATTGTCAAAACATGCCGTAAGAATGATTTTATGCCTCTGCCCACCGAAGGTGGTGCCGGAGGCATTATGTTTTCGGGTTGTCCGTTCGTCCGGCCGTCCCCTTTTATATAATATATATATATATATATATATATATAATATCTCAAGAACCGTTTGAGGTATGAACTTCAAATTGGTGGAAGTATGTATCACCCTAAAAATAGGAACTGATTAGATTTTGGGGTATGTAGGTCAAAGGTCATAGAGGTCAAAATGCCAAATGTCATGTTATATCTCAGTTAACGCAATATCTCAAGAACCGTTTGAGGTATGAACTTCAAACTTGGTGGAAGTATGTATCACCATAAAAATAGGAACTGATCAAATTTGGGGGTATGTAGGTCAAAGGTGGTCATAGAGGTCAAATTGTGAAATTACATGTTATATCTTCGTTAATATCTCAAGAACCGTTTGAGGTTTGAACTTCAAACTTGGCCAAGTATGTATCACCATAGGAAGACGATCTGATTAGATTTTAGGATATATGTAGGTCAAAGTCAAAGGTCACAAAGGCCAAAATGTGAAATTTCAGGTTGTTAGCACGATATCTCAAGAACCGTATGATGTATGATCTTCAAACTTGGTACTAGTATGTATCATACTAGGAATACGATCTGAATAGAATTCGGGTTATGTACGTCAAAGGTCATAGAGGTCAAACTATGAAATTTCATGTTGCAGCTTTGTTAACATTATATCTTGGGAACGATTTAAGGTATGATGTTCAAACCTGGTACCAGTATGTATCACCATAGGAAGATGATTTGATTAGATTTTGGGATATGTAGGTCAAAGTTCAAAGGTCATAGAGGTCAAATTGTTAATGCGATATCCCAAGAACTGTTTGAGGTTTGAACATCAAGCTTGATGCTATTATGTATCACCTTTGGAAGATAGTCTGATAAGATATTAGGGTACATATGTAGTCAAAGTTCATAGAGGTCAATTAAGACATTTCCTGTTTTAGCCTTCTAAAGACCTGTTAAAGATAAGGTGGAAAACCCAAGGGCCGGAATTCACAAAGGAGGTTTAAATTTAAACCATGGATTTAAATTTTGTGGTATAAGTACGCTTGATTTAGCGCATGCACTTACAATGGTCCAATGATCCCTGGTAATGAAAGCGTGTGCTTGGCAAAATGCGCTAATTTTACACTTGTTGCCATGGTTTTGACCATGGACTAATGCAGGTTTAGGTAAATTAATTTGCTTAAACCTGCGTTAGTCCATGGTCGAAACCATGGCAACAAGCGTAAAATTAGCGCATTTTGCCAAGCACAAGCGTTCATTTCCAGGGATCATTGGACCTTTCTAAGTGCATGCGCTAAATCAAGCGTACTTATACCACAAAATTTAAATAATCCATGGTTTAAATTTAAACCTCCTTTGTGAATTCCGGCCAAAGGGTTTTAAAGCGCATTTTATAACATGCAAGTAAATGAGTGAGTGACTTGTTAAATTTCCTTGTGGAATTGCAATTTACTGGGGGGGGGGGGCAGTTTGACCCCTCCTCCCAATCATGTAAGGGTTAAATCGCTAACTTAAGTCACTAAGCTCCATCCATGCCGCTCATTTTAACCCTTTCAGGACAGGAATTATTCAAGGGCTAAATTGATCACATTTCGTTCTTCAAATTGGCAACAATAATATTTTTCTTTTAGTGCTACATGGTTCTAATAGGTGTAATGTCTTTTAAAACAATAAACATGGTTAGTGATTTTATCGATATGTTGAAAAAATTGCCAATTTTGATGAAAAAACATGATTTTGAATTTCCCTATGTGTTGCCAATTTAAGGATTTTGAAGCTTATTCTCCTTTTTGAAATTCCTGACATCAAACGCAATATGGTCATGTGACAAAAATGGACATAGCATGTGCAGAAATTTTTGCTCTTTCTACTCATATATCTGGTATATTATTTAGAGCTCTGAATCAAAATTTATTAAGCCAAACCACAAAATGTGGTCAATTGTCTTGAAAGGGTTAAAGATGTGTGCGGCAAGGTAGTGCTATAATTTTCTTTTTTCCGATGATATACATGGTGGCTAACTTGAATTTTAACAAAAGTTTACTTTTTTTTTGCAGATTGAACAAGATTTTGCAGAAGAATTCGAGGCAGAAGACAGGCTTTTTGCATTATGGCCAACTTACGCAAAGAAGATAATGGAATATGGAGCAGCAAGATGCCCATCTTGGACTACATTGCTGGACACAGATGATGTTGGTGGCCTTTCCCAAGGTACAATTAGTAATGTTCTTTTGGTAGAGGATCCAAGCAACATCCTTATTACCACTTTTAATTCAACAGATTCTCAGGAATTTGTTGCCAGAGAAAATTAGTTATGAAATGTTTCTGTTGTTTGGACTGATTAGCATTATGATCAAAGAGATGAAATTGATTTCTTATGAATTTTGGTTAGTAGGTATCTATCAGTTCTTCAAGCACTAGACCTCATATCATGTGGAATATTACACCTCTTTACCCTGACTGCATGGGGGGGGGGGGATGCTGGTGGCGGCTCTATTTTGATAAAAATTGTTAGCGACACTTTTGTGGTCATGAACAACATAACATTTGATTTTTCTCAGTAAAAGCAGCATTAATCCCTGGTATTAATCATACATATTTGAATTTTAGCTGGAAACCCAATTTGTATCTGTTTTGTACATTAGATCACATATTTTCAGTTAAATGTTGAAGGGGGGGGGGGGGCTCCAGCCATTTAGTTTGCCAATCTTGATCTTCTTGATATTTTCAGAAAGACATGCATTAACCTCAAAATATTTTCAGTTTGCCATGTATTTTTGCTCCACAGAGGAACTGGAGGCATTGACATTCAGCATGCTTCCTCTCATTTGCAGAGGTAGAGCGACTGGAATGAGAGGGAAGTGCTCCTTCAAAGAATCACTGGAAGCATTCAGTGACATGTAACCTGTAAGTACTTTGCTGAAACATTAACCCAAGAAAGAGTTATAGTTAGTTACATTGTGTGTCCCAGAGAAAAGGAAACGGTTGTTCATGGTGCTTCTTTTGACGATAGTCCTTAATAGTGTCATGTTGGTAACATCGCCTCAGTGCATCCACTGAAACTCACTCGGACAGTGCAGCCCGTTCTGATGGCACTATAATAGTTTTGAGAACCCTCTCTGACCTTGCTTTTTGATCTATCGCAACACATCTGTACTGCATATTTCATGCTTTTAATCACATGTTTCTTGGTCATTCCTATTTTTAGACCAGTTTTGTTTTTGTAGTGTTGTGCTCCCGTGCGACGCACTTTATTGAGGAACATTTTCCACCAAATGTTTGAAAATCTTATTCTAATAAGAGGTAATAAGGAAAAAGAAGTGCAAATTCAATTATTTTCTCATACATAACTTAAGGAAAAGTTCAAATGCTGATTAACCATGGCATGACCCCTAAACCCATAGGTGTGCAGTGGCGGATCTACGGGGGAGGGGGGGGGTTTAGGGGGTTTAAACCCCCCCCCCCTTGGGCTGCCAAGTAAACATTTAATGTGCATAGGCTCGGTCGCTACGCTCCCTCGCAATACCCAGCTCAGCCCCTCAAACCCTTCCCCCCCCCCCCCCTCTTGGAAAAAAGCTAGATCCGTCCCTGGTGTTGATTTGTTTTCATGATATTGGGGAGGGGAATATCAGCTTAGGCATAAAAATCACACTCTCTAAAATGTGATTTGGATATACACATTTTTAATAAGTCTACACCATCTTCCCATTCGGTCACTTCACTCCCTCGCCCTGACCATCCCTACATGGTGTGAAAACGTATGTATCAAAATCCAATTTTGCAGAGGGGGGATATCAATGATAATGTAGTTAAGTTTATGAAAATCATAAAAGGCGCCATTTAAATTTTGAAGAGGTAAAATGATGTAATTTTCTATAACTTAAATCATCATCCAGTGGGGTATAGATAATAATGATTATATTGAATGTCTTTATTTTATGGAACACCGCCATATATTCTATTCATTAGGGAAATGTCCTCTGGTATCTGGTATCCCATTCATATTTCATCCAATATAATGAAATGATATAATTAAGAAGAGTCTGAATCATAATGACTCCTTGTGGTAGGAGAGAAGCAGCTGAGCTGGGCGAGGTTTGTGGAAGTGTGATACCCCTTCATGATAGAGACTTGTAATGAAATAAAATTATCTGAAACGTATTTTGGAGCATTTGAAAATAACTTTCTAGAAAATTTCCATGCACATCATTATTTTTCTTAACCTGAACTTGAGATTAGTTTATTTTTCGTGGGGGTGGGGGGTGGGGGATGATGCAGTCCATTATCCGCCACCTCATTTTTTTTTTATTATTTATTTTTTTTTTTTGGGGGGGGGGGTAGTGATGTGTTGGAGCTGGAGGAAGATGATGGCCTTATCATCCTACCCCACTCACCTTCCCCGTATGATCAACACCAGCCCAGTCAAACTCTTGCCCGCTTCTGCTTGAGCTGCTTGAAGATCTTAAATAAACAATAGCATCTCTTGTCCACTTTCAATATTATCTGCAGGAGGGAACAGACTTGGACTTGTACATCTCGGAGATCAATCGCTAGAAGAGCCCGCAACCCTTCCTCTTACACATTGGAGGGGAACGGAAGAAACCATTGCAGACTTTTGTCACTGTTGAGAGGCATGGGATATTATTTCCCACAATCACTAAGGCTGTGGACTTTGCCTTCAAAGTCCACTACGTACTGGATGTGGAGTACCAGGCACAGTGTTTCGCTGCTTGGCAATTCCTGCAAACGGTGGTGTATAAAATGCCGGGGGAAGTTACATCCAATTCTGTCCGGGAAATCAGGACCTACCTGAACCTGAACAGTAGATGACAGATGGGGAAGTCCACGTCAAATCAGCGGATGGTGTTAACCCGACCCCCTTCGATTTTGCTAAAATTCACACCAAATGTTTTGTAAAGTGTCTCACTGAGAAATATGAAATATTACGCCCAAAGGTCAAACGGTTGCTATGTTACAGGCTTGCCTAGCAACCAATGCATGGGCTTGAAATAAATTTTGTTGTAATTTGAGCATCTTTGAAATGCTCCTCAAAGCTAAAGTAAATTAAAAATTTTTGATGAATCTTTTGATGAATCATTTCAAAACCGCATTTTCTATTTTCATGGAACTTGCACAGAAGGGATTTGATAGTGACAAAAATTATATGGGACAAATTTCAGGTCCAAATTCATGGTCAAAAGATCACTTCACGTCAGCTCTCCAAAAATTAACCTGAAAACTGAAGTTCAGCTCTCATTTCATTACCTTTTGTTCAATTTTCAAGAAACTTGCACTAGAGGTTTTCCGAGTATCGCAAATAATATGGAACGAATTTCACTTCCAAGGTCAAAGGTCATTTAAGGTTAACTTTTGAGGTCAAAAGTCTAGGATAACATGTTGTGTTTTTTATCTCTATCTTTGACAGTGTAGGAAAATTCTACATGTATAAAACCACTTGATTTGTGAAATAAGTTTTACAAAATGCTAGCCCATTCATTCTGCATTAATTCATTTTTTTTTTTTTTTTAAATTGTCAAGGAGATATTTCATGTATATTTGAAATTTTAATACCAGGGATGTGTCCGAGGCCGGGGTTTCCGAGTCATTAGGCCACTAAAATAAAGTTTCTTCCGTAGACTTTGTACCCGTGACTCAGGCTGAGGCTGAGGCCGAGGCCGGCCTTGGACACATTGCTGTAGGAATAGATATGAAAGTGATGAGAAAAGTACTTAATGTTAATTTGAATGAAAATTATACATTTTGATTTTTTTTGTGACAGGTTCTACATGTTTAATTGTTAAATTAGAAATTTTCAGAAGTTCTAATTAGATAATGTTGTCTTTGAGATGTTGACAATGTGTTATAACAGTTGTGTATGCCTATGAAGGATAGAAATATAGGCTTATTCTTGAATGTTAAGGTGAGTGCAAAGCCCGGTTTGTGCTCATGTTTTCCTTGGTAGCACCTAGTCTGAAAATGGTGTTGAAGTCAGAGAACGTTTCTCTAGTTCGTGAGCTCTATCTGTTACTTTGTTACACAACACACGTCTCCCTTTACTTTGCCGCTCTTCAGCTGAATAGTAACACAGTATATATCGTCACCATTTTCACAAAGTTACCGCGTAGCGCGCGCAGCGACAGAAGTAAATTTAGAGAAAAATGCATTTTAAAAGTTAACGCTATTCAAATTGTGATTTTGGGGGGTCCCCCCGAAATCACAAGTTGAATAACGTAAACTTTTAAAATGCGTTTTTCTCCAAATTTACTTTTGTCACTGAGGGCACTATACATGCTATACGAGGCCACTTCGTGAAAACGGTAGTTAACGTTATTCAAATTGTGATTTCGGGGTTAAACGTACATCTTTCAGGATTTCTTTTGTTAACGACATAGTACAGAATTTACCGATTCTGCCCATATAATTTTTGTTTACAATAAATACATACTGAGCTGATAATAAAGAGGGTATGTTGTTACAAACTGTGGGGACGGTTCGTAAAAACAAAAATATGCGTATTCCATATACGCGTCGTTTTCACAAACCGTCCCCACAGTTTGTAACAACATTTTCTCTTGATTATGTATTTATTGTAAACAAAAAGTATATGGGCAGAATAGTTAAATTCTGTACTATGTCGTTAAAAAAAATTCTTGAAAATGTACGTTTAACCCCGAAATCACAATTTGATTAACGTTAACTTTTAAAATGCGTTTTTCTCGAAATTTACTTTTGTCGCTGCGCGCACTACAAGGCCACTTCGTGAAAATGGTGACGATATGCAGTAACTACATGTATGTAATATGTCCAGCTTGTAACTAATAGTATAGGAAAGAAATATAACACAAGTGAGATGTTTTTTGGAAGAAGCTTGTTATAAATGTTCTGTATTCATAAAGGATGTTCATTAAATGTTAAATATTTGTAACGATGACTTTGAATTCTCATAATGTCACTGATAGACATTAAAATATCTTTAAATAAATAATTGGCAAAAAGTTCTACATAACTGTATTTTTGTGCTTATTATTACATAAGTGCATGGTTCCTGTGGGTTATGAAACGGATCTCATTAAAGAGGTGATTTTTTTTCTCTCTCTCTCTCTAAATTACCCAGTGTTGTTGAGCAGTGATATAGAATAAGCAACTGTTGTTCAGGATTTTAAACATTACTGTTTAAGATTTACACAACTTGTATTAAACAACTGAATGGTGCAGTGATAAAGAATAAACAACTGTTGTGTAGTATTTTGAACATTACTGTTTAAATTTCAAACAACTTGATTTAAACAACCGTTCAGTATTCTGAACATTACTGTTTAAAATTTAAACAACTTAATTTAAACAACTGACTCGCGCAGTGATATGTCATAAACAACTGTTGTTCGAATTATAAAAAATTTAAACAACTTAATTTAAACAACTGACTCTCGCAGTGATGTGTAATAAACAACTATTGTTTGAATTTTAAACATTACTGTTTAAGATTTAACCAACTTGACTTAAACAAATGACTTGTTCGGGGTGATTTGGAATAAACAACTGTTGTTTGAATTTTAAACATTGCTGTTAATATTTTAAACATTGCTGTTAATATTTTAAACAACTTGCTTTAAACAACAACATTGTTTAATATTACCCTTAAACAAGGTTGTTCAACATTTTAAACAACATTTTAAACAACAAGATATTAAAAATCTAAACAACTACAGGTTGTTTAATTTTTATATAACGTTGTGCGATTCACCTGTTAATTCGTCGTTGTTTAAAATTTTAAACAACTTGTTTAATTTTTTCTAACAGTGTACCGAAACAAATTTCCCCCACCAAACACTTGCTTGGCTGAACATTTTGCATGGTGTCCTGTGGTGCTGATCACTGTCGTGTCTCGAACCTTGATTAGTTTGCAGACACAAACCATTGTACATTTTAAAGTCATAACGCATATAATCTAAAAATGTAAGACTCTACACTGCACCCCAGAGAGTTTAATGTTGCAACCATGGCAACGTTGTAGGCCACTAATATTAACCATACCATGGGCCAATCCAAAATCCTATCCAAACTTTTTACAAGTCAAGGGCATTGCGATATAATATATACCCCGCCCAACCAAGTTATATATTATCCTAACTTGCTTTTAACTATAACTATTCTCATTTTGATGTAATCCATTAGTGTCTTTCATTCGTACTTCATACTTGATAGCATACATTTCCAAAGCAATCGACCGTTGTAATTCGATTAAGACAACAAATGCCTTTATTGACTCTTTGCATTTAAGAATATTGTATTATAAACACAAGTCGATAAATCAAGTGCACTTTATTTGATTAATTAAGTATGTTTTCAAGTTAAATATAGGCTTTCTGGGCCACAAAGTGCCGGCTAATATCATATAAACAACAACAACATCAACAGAAAAATTAATGTGTGCCTCCGATTCGTGTATGATCTGATACTGTGATTTTACTATCTAAATGCCCTCCCCATCATATACGACGTCCGACGAGAGAGACAATTCAGTTGAGGTTTCAGTTTCTTTTTCAAGTTTAGTTTAGTCGATATTTCATTTCACAAAAAATAAAATCATAAATATCAAAAATACATTTTTTGAGTTGTGTAGGAAACGTTTTCAATGTATTCAACATCAAGTCATACAAATTTTAAAAAGGGGAAAGGGGACGTACCAATACACGGACAAGCATAATATTTCTTTTAAGATGACATCAGACAAACAAATTATGGGGTGAAATATGAGGAAATTTGGTCAGAAGCTCAGCTTGCAATTGTACGTTAATGTATAAGTAAGAAAATTTTGATGAAAAAAATTAAAAGCAGTAAAGCTCACATCAAAGTAAGACCATTCATGATTTCTGGATACACATTTTCATACATCGAATGGGAGTCAAATGGAGTTAACTCGAATCACATAAAGTAAAAACAACGTGGGCTAACAAACCAGTATGGAGCTTACGAGACGGGGGGGGGGGGGGGGGGGGGGGGGGATTTAACCGACTGTGACGGTCCTCGCACTCTCCCCGTCTTGTTTTTCGATCAAGTTACGAAAAAGTGGACGGCGACGCACTGCAGTTTTCGGCTTCCCGTCCCCACTTTAGACCAGACGCTATTTCGCCCGAGGACCCGTCCTGAAAATCAAACAGGACGGAGAGATACTCCGAGTCGCGCATGCGCACACCGATTTTTCGCTCGACTACCCGTCGTCAAAGGCTTCCGTCCTAAAATCGTAAGCTCGCTAGTATTGAAGCGACTGCACAGCCAGCGTGAGAATACGGATTCAGTAAATACAGCGTTTCATGAATTTTTCCACGTAGGCCCACAGTTGTATTTGAAGGGATCAGATTTCGAAGGTCACCCTTTTCATTTGGTGTGATTTGTATACGTACTGGTGGGCCTATCGACAGGTAAGATAAATTTTATGATAATCACACTGCGGTCAAGTATGGTGGAATCAGCGTTGCAGATGCCTTTACTAACAAAACTTGAAATATAAACGGTGAAATATGAACGTATCCTGTACCAGTATTCGCGGTATGATTGACACATAGTGATTGCACTGTTGTATGTAGGTATTGTAAAATGTCTTCGATGCCGTTAAAAAAAGAAAACTTTCAAAAGTAAATCTCTTAGTTAATCACCATCTAATAATAAAGACTTCACCTTTATGACCAGTGAATTTGAGTTTGTTATGTACTAATATGACCCTTTTGGTATGCGTGTATTGATGTTCGATGGGAAGAAGGAGGGGTGTTGATATATATATATATATATATATATATATTTGGCAAAAATGTAGCGAAACTCCCCTTCCAAGACTACTTTTAAGTTTGCTCCCTACCCCCCCCCCCCCTCCCACATTTTTAGATTGGATTTTTCACCCCCTTTTACCACTTTTGGCCATGCATGCAATGTGCAGTGCACATTTCCTGCAACATTACATACATGTACATGTCGAGAAGTATACACACCTCCTTTCACAAATGCCTTACTTGCATATCAAAGACAAAATTATAGTCAACGTGCAATACTACGTAAAACGCAACGAGGCGCATTTGTTATTCCATCGCCCCCCCCCCCCCCCACCATTATTATTTGTTCATTGATAACGGGATTCCATTACTCTTTTTTCTCCTCGCACATGGTATCAAATAGTGGACTCTGGACTCTGAACCCAATCTAGAAGTTTCATATAACACGAGTTCTGCTGCTCATTGCGCCGCCGTGTTGCGTTACACCAAGGAGTATGAATCCTTGGTTACACCACTATTGTTGTTGTTGTTACTTTGGGATTTTTTTAATTTTTTGTTCTATTTATTTTTATTAATTTTTTTTTTTTACTTTGGCTTTCCCCCTTTCTTAGCCATCAAGTTTGTGAAAAATTGTCAGAAATGGCCTTTCAGAATTTTGACTTATAATGTTTTGTTTCATTGTGAAATTAGGCATACAATATATTCAATTGGAATACATTTAATATGGAGGTACACTCTTAAAAAAGTTGGGCAAAAAAATGCCCAGTTTTTAACCAACACTAGGCAACATACTGTCCACACAACTTTTGGTTAAAATTTGCCCAACTGATGTTGGGCAATCCATTTACTATGTTGTTGGGCAAATTAAATTGCCCATCAGTTGGTGACCCATTAGATTTTACCCAACTCTACAATTGCCCAACTGTTGGTTATATTCTCAGTTGGGTAATTATTGCCCAACCAATCTTACCCAATAGGATTGCCCAACCCTCTATTTGTTCAGCTGTTTGGTAACAAATATCATGTGGTTGGGCAAATTCAGCTGCCCAATTTATTGTTTCCTTTTTCCTCCAACCTAGGTTTAAAAAAAATGAAATCTGCTTGTTACGTCCTTCTGGGTCTTAACCTAATCAATCCTAACCTATCCAATTTTAAGCTATCCTATCCTATATCTTAACCTATCCTATCCTAGTCCTATCCTATCCAGTTAGTGCAAACTAGTGCAAGCTCTTATATACCCCTTATATTTTTTTTTATGCATTCGGTGACAGTTAGTAAATCGGGCCACCCCAAACCATACGCTACTAAAAATTCATGAATATTCATATAAGTGTTTTCCCCAATATCGGGTAAAAATATTTACCACAAGTTGGGCAAAAGCGAATTTCTAACCAACCATCAGTTACCCAACAAAATTTACCCAACTGGCAAAGGAAATGTGACAAAATTACACAACTACAGGGCAACAAGTACCCAACCCATAATTACCAAATACTGTTGGTAAATATATGCCCAATATTTAGGTAAAAAGTAGTGACCAATATTGGTTACACCACTCGAGTGTCCAGTTGGTTAATAATAGCCCAGAATTGGGCATATTTCTAACCAACCAGCAGTTACCCAACTAAATCTACCCAACATTTTAAGAGTGTACTGTTTCTTCTATAAAGAATGGAACATGTAGCTATTCCAAGTCCACACCTGTAGTTCGACATCAAAGGGATTCATAACAAGCACCATCAAAATAAAGCAACAACAACGACAGACGGCCTCAACATTCGGTCCTTGATGACACATGAAATTTTACTAGTATTATAACATTTCATGGTAGTAGCATTCTTATATGTTTAATTTTCCACAGGTTATTCACTTCAATTAATTGATTATTATTAATGTGACACTTCTATGTCTTTGGTGTATTGTGATTTTTCGTTTGTTGTTGTTTTGTTTTGTTTTTTTGACTTATCAATTTTCTCTTAGTTTGTCGATTTTGCTTTTTTTTTTCCTTTTTGTATTATTCTAATGCAATACTTTGTATAGTGTAAATAAAAATCATCACCTCTATAGCATTGACAGAAAGAAAAAAAAAACCTTTGTTAATATTTTTCATTAAAATTGATTTTTCCCTAAGGTTTAATTCTCCTTTAATATCCTTAGCCCAGCCGCCATTTTAGGAAGAGGGCTTTGGGGGCTGAATCCCCTCCACCCCCCCCCCCCAATAAAAAATCAACAACAGCAACAAACAAACGAACACACAAATAACTTATACAAAATTATACAAAAGAATTAAAATGAATAAATAAAGAAGGAAAACAATATTGATAATAATGAAAATAATAATAATGAAAAAATGATGATATATAGTAATAATGATATTAAATAAACACAAATAAACACACCAAAAAGGCTAAATCTAAACAAAAACAAACAGAACAAAAACAAAAACAACAAAACAACAAAAAGGAAGGAAAGAAAAATACGCAAGATGCTCCGTTACCTCCAATTATTTCGTAGTACAGTATGCGTGTTGATAAGAATGGCTGTAATATGTACCTGAATCCTTAAAAGCGTTTGTATAAAAGCTCTCCTGACTAAGCCGCAAGGACTGGCACTGTGTCCTTTATTTTTATTATCTATTTTTTTTACCTATAATTACAGTGCAACAGTCATCTCACAACGGACTATTTGTAATTTTGCTTTACAAAAGATAGGTCGTCATATTGCGGGACGGTGTTCATTTGAAACTCGAGGATGGAGGACCCTAAAGGACCTGACCATGCTAGTCGTTCTGCAGGAGGTCAACCAAACATAGATCAGATGTTCAAAAGCCCATCCACTTCAGGACATGGAAATGATGTATTCCCCGTCGTATCCAAAATTTTGGGTGAACCAGCGCAGGCCATCAAGGTTTTTGAGGAATACAACAGGATCGTATTTTCGGACGAGATCCAGCAAATGTTCAACCAAAAGTTGGACTTCAGCAAGCCAGACGTCATTGAAAAACTGCAGGTATTTATCCTAGTGAAAACACCACACCCCATCTCATTTCTTTCACAACCTGATAAAAGAAAGAAATTAAACCACATTAATCTAAAGATTCTTACAATATAGTGTAAAATGTGCAGATATTGCTTGGTACTTGTACTTTTCAATAAAAATTATGCGTAGAGGATATGGTTGTATTCTCGAAAGTGGCCTAAGTTAAGCCTTGCTTAACTTAGGTCACAGATTTTCGGAAGACCATTATTCAACCTCTCAGTCCCGTATACATTACTTTTTTTATGTAACAAATACAGAAATAAAATTATTTTCTGGCATGAAATGACCATCAGAAATCGACTCTGTCCTGTAGGTTTATGTATTTGTATTTAGTCCCAGAACTATGGTGATTTTGTAGGATTGAAAGAGAGTGACATTTGGCTCTCCATAATTCGGTGGCCTAAATCTACACACTTAGGCGGGAGCTTAAAGTTAGGCACCTTTCGAGAATACGGGCCTATATGTGTTAACAAAGAAATGTAAGGAATATGAAAAGGAATATCAAAGAATAAATGAGCGCTTGGAGAGGGAAAATAAATATTTTTTTACAATTCTACATTCTTCATGTTCTTGTTTGTATTGATCTTTATCTTGCAGTCTCACTACAATAGCTTCACTCCTATTTTTAATCATCTTGTATTCTTTTCATGACCTGTAACAGAATTATTAATTCATATATATATATATATATATATATATATATATATATATATATATATATATATATATATAAGAATAAGATAAGCAAAGAAATGTACAGACAAGATCAGATCTTTATCTCGCAGCCTCACTGCTATAACTTCACTCCTGTTTTCCGTCATCTTGTATTCTTTTCATGACCTGTAACAGAATTACTTATATATATATAAATTACATTCCTTTCTTAGCTATTCTGTCATTCTACCAAATATTTTATGGGATTTATTTGTAATTACCATACGGTAATTATCTTAAGATTTTTAATCTTCAATGGAGCAAATTTTTCCCGTTTTAGCTGTTATTATATTTTTAAAAGAACATCATCCGTATTTCAAATGTTTGTACTTCGTTCTTAATATTTTCTGCTTAGAGTGTTTGGCTACATGCAAGCTTTCTAGCATTGGAACACTGCGGACTGGATCACTTGAAACCAATGTTTGGACGTGGCAAGATTACAGACATTCTCCATCTAGTATTCATAGCCTACCGTGATTGTCCCGAGGTAAAAGTCCAGTTCGTTCCTAATCATATCTAGAAAAATTAAGTGATAACAATTATGATGAAAAATAAAATGTTGACATCTCGAGAAAATAAACATCTTTCAAGCTTTTGAAAACGTCAATAAAATTTGATAATTTATTCAAAATTAAGAAAAATCAATCGGACTCTGAGATCTAGAGGCTATAAAATACCCCCTCAAACTTACATACAATGCGCACGCGCACACCATCATCGTTCTTAAATTCAGCCAACCAGGGGGGGGGGGGGGGAGGGGGTGTTTCACAAAGAGTTAAGTTTGACATAAAGTCATGCGTAAGTGCCAATGCGCATACGCTATTAAACGCGTAATCTCATTGGTAGATTACCCAATAGCGTACGTCCCCTGAGCATGATGTGACCAATGCGGTGATGTTTCATTTACCGCACGCAACTAGGAATTTAAGTGCGACTTTAAGTCAAACTGAACTCTTTGTGAAACACCTCCCCCCCTGTTTTGTATTGCACTTCAAATTATGTTTGTTGGGTTGATAATCTGTTATTCATATTTCTTATTTGATATCCGATGTACAAATATTTGTGCAAATAGTCAATAAAAGCTAGAAGCTAAAATATAATTTTCTCTGTTTGAAATTTTAAGTATATATATATATATATATATATATATAGTTTCGGCATTCTCTCTCTTCTACGTTTGTTTTACCTCAGATCAAAATTGGTCGGAATAGTATATTTTCTTTACATAAAACTCACCTAGTAGTTTCCATTTACATGTAAACTTTAGATTAGACATCTAAAAGGAGATTAGTTTAGACTAGTTCTACGTCAAACGAAATTTTAAATAATGTTTTGCGATTGCTTCTCGGTGTCTCTTTGTAGCCTATGTATATTTTGAGTAAGAGGGACAAGACGAAATCCCTAGGCCTACACAATGTCGTGTGCATCTATTTAGACGACCCCACTCATTTTTGTATCGGATGATTTCTAAATGTCTAAACAAAACATGTGCAAACTCTTTCTCCTGAAACAAATTAGTGTAAATTTGATTCAGGGTTTTCCTACTAAGCGCATGCGATTCCTAACTGTAATATCTATTTTTTTATTTATTTATTTGTTCAGGTGTTGAAACTGGGAGCCTATGTTCAGGATCCGGATGTCGGTATACCACCACCCAGCGTGGTCGGGATTGGTAGTGAAATGCCAAACCTTAACCTCGTATCCCTCGACGGTAAGATAGTGAAGCTTGCCGATCTCCATATCAACAAGGACAGACCTATGATGATATTGGCTTCATCGGCTTCCTGACCTCCGCTACGGGTAAGAAGATGAATTCTTGTGGTGATCTTTCTTCATTTCATAACGTTTTCAACTATTTAATTACAGATATTACCGCCACCATGGCCATTTAAAATATTGTTTCTTCTTCTGCTTCCACCATCAAAATTCTACCACCTGCACTTCTTTTCCAGAAAATTCATTTCGGGTCATCACACTACTGTTTCCCAGTGTTTATCATATGTAAGAGCCACGTCGTTGGCCACTGCCAGGTTCCATTCAGTGCAAGTGTCATGCAGCACAGTTCAGCAGATGATCTATGGTCTGGATACCCTGCACACACTCACAATCTGCTTTAGTGTTGATATATCCCCACTTTCGCATTTTACCTTGCACCTTCCCATGCCTGTACGCAGTTGGTTAAGGCTGCACCATGTGATCCATGGAAGATTAGAATTTGCAAGGAGTGACTCAGATTGGTCGATAGTCATAAGTGTACCGCTTGGAAGTTACTTCAGTCTCTCTTCCAACGGTTTCAGGTGTCTGGATGTTGCGCTGCCTTCTAGAGGTGAGACAGAAGAGAGAGACTTCTGCGCGATTACAAACTTTGAGGTACCAAATGGTGACCATGGACATTATGGCGGGGGTGTCATTCATCCTGAGGCGTTACTTTTGGCTGGCTACTTCCGTCTAATCTGGAGCGATACCAGAGAATTTATAGAGGTGGTCTGTCTTCGTGATTTTAATGGAAACTGGTGATGCAGCGACAGCTTGTGTTCAGCTATCTTCTTTTCATGGACTAAACGTCCCCTAACTGCGCAGGCGTACTCGGCCATGTCGACGGTAGAGAAACAGAGAGCTGTAATATGACCTGATGGTTTTGGGGTTGGCTGCCCAGTTTGATGTTTTCAGCTTGTGAAGTAGGGCGTTCCTGGCGCTGACTTTCCCTCTCAGGTTGGTAACATGTGTTTTGTAGATCAGAGACCAATCAAGAGTCTATCTTTATGTTACCATACGAAGATTGTTAACAAAAAAAAACCCGTTCTTGTTTTCCGTTTTCTCCTCCTCCTCCTCCTCCTCCTCCTCCTTCTTCTTCTTCTTCTTCTTCTTCTTCTTCTTCTCCTTCTTCTCTCCCACCCCCTTTCTCTCTCCTCCCCCCTTCTCCATCTTTACTTTGTACTGTAAAATTTGATTGCGCTTCAATGAATACCCTCATTTTATTAATTCAATTTTTTACGTGTATTTCCCATTTTTTCTGCCCATAGGCCTGTGTACTAGGTGGCACGCTGGCAGCAATTGCTCGCGACTACCGAACCCAGGTCGATTTCCTAGCTGTCTACCTTGCCGAAGCTCACGCTGAGGGAGTGTGGTCTCTGGGCAGCAACGTCAGCTATACAAAGCGGCACGAGTCTCTTCAAGAAAGAATCGCTGCAGCTAAGTAAGTGAGGCAGCTCTGTTAAAACATTCCACTAAGTAATAAAAATGTCATCGTATTGGGCATTTTAAAAAATGGGAATGAGAAAATATTGTGTTCTGCCACTACATGATAGTAACGATATTATCAGTAGTCATGGTAGTAACGATATTATCAGTAGTCATGGTAGTAACGATATTATTAGTAGTCATGGAGTAGCGTTCTTTAAACCTACATTTATCTGAAAACACTGAGCAAAAACTAAACCCCCCCCCCCAAAAAAAAAAAAAAAAAAAAAAAAAAACATTTCCATTCAAATAGACCAAAAATGGGGCAATCGATTGTACTTTTCAACAAAGTTTTTAGTCATTGAATTTTCTCTTTAGATAAAAGATTTTAAAAAGAAAAATGTAGCAGGACTTTTCAGGGCTATCCTTTTTTGACCAACTCTTTTTAAAGGCTCTTATTCCTTTGGAAGATATTACACGGTGTTACGCTGAAGATTTTACTTGTTTAATAAATGTAGCTTTACTAATTTGCAAATTGAATGAATAAATAGCGATCAATCTAGGCCTTTTAGCATGTTTAGAACGTTTAATATGTTCAATAATTATTCAGAGATCTACTGAAGATTGATGCCGAGACTCATAAGTGCATGACTGATGACGTTTCCGATTCTTCAAAGTTTCGCATCGTTGTTGATCAGATGGACAACCTCTTTTCCAGAATGTTCAACGCGCACCCAGATCGCGTGATATTCATCCGAGAAGGGAAGATCGTGTACTTCGGCAAAAATATTGTTAACCAGATGCAGGACCCTTCCCGCCTGATGACACATGAAGCACGTGAATGGTTAGAAGCAAATGTTGGGCCGGCTCTGGAGCAGTAATGAAGTAATATCATTTTCATGCAAATTTGGGACTAGGGTGAGGTCATAGCAGCGATATACTGGACTATTAGCATTTTTGAGGCAATGTTTTCGTCGAGAAATCGTATAATTAAAAGAGAAATTTTAATTAAAGCAAATTCATAGAAAATTTAATTGCAGCGAAATTCAACTTAAAGCTAGGCACTTCTGGTTTTTAAGCACACCAATAAAACTACGAATAGCGTCTTGCGCCTGTATTAATTTGATTTGTTTTAATACGTTTGGAGATCAGGGGTTCCGCTGAGAGTAATACATACAAATTCCTTCAGACACTGCTTCGTCAACTTTCTGTATGGAAGGATATATGATTCAATACAAATAATAGTGACAATACAGAATCAATATAAATGATTTTGACAATACAAAATCAACATCAATAAAACTGAACAAAAATATGATAATATTAGCCAACTCAACAATACGCGTATTTGTAACCTCACACACCCAAAGTTAGCAAAGCCCCCCCCCCCCCCATTTTACATGAATATCCTCACAGTGTATATTCACAACCTAATAAAGTGTATGATTTGTTTAACTGATGAAGTCATAGGGCAGGAAATGATGTCTTTTTTCAATGTTTTAATAAAAAGGGCGTGAGTTTTTCAAGAATTAGGCAACAATGCAGTAAAACGGGTATTAGTAATCATGAAAGGACTATTAATATTGTCGCACTATCCATGAATAGGTTAGGCTTGCAGTCCTTACGAAGCATTTCTATTTATCTTTAAAAGATATCTTGTAAACAGTTTCATGGAAAGCGTATCAAAAGCGGGTATTGTTTCATATTGCTTGCTATGACTTAAAGCAAATGACGTTTCCAGAGAAAATTTCAAACTTTGGAAACAGACATAAACATTTGTCATAGTTAATCATAATAGGGAATGATGTCCTCTTTACACATTTTCTGTATTACGTCTGTGATTACAATTCATAAACGACTTATATGCACCGAAGTTTCCTGAATTTCAACATGGTTTTTATTTAACATCGGCATTTGTGGATCATACAGCTGGTCAGGAAAGACAAAAAGTGTCTGTTGATTTAGATGGATATGTGTGAGGTAGGGAGAGAGAAAGGGTAGAGAGAGAGTAAGAGAGAGGGGGGGGGGGGAGGGAAATACATACAGAGTGAGAGAGTGTGGGGAAAAGAGAGATGCCATTGCGAAATTGTTTTACTGAAAGAAAATCATACTCAAGAAAAATAAAGCAAGGTGGGCAAATGCATGAAACAAAGCAATTGGGACAATCTTACCCAGTTCTTTTAGCTAGTGTTCATAGTTTACACAATTGAATACCCGGTTTAATTTGGATCCGTCGTTTTCCCCAATATTGGGTAATTTGTAATTTAACAGTGTAATGTTAAAATATGAGAAAATGGTTTTTTAACAGCGTTTTATGTCGGACGATTGTAAATATATGCTGATTTCCGGTAAACCAACAAACTTGCTGTTGTTTTACAGGAAAAAGACTGTAAATTTGAAATAACGACAGTAACTTGTAATTTCAAGGGCCAGAAAACCTGTAGTTTACAGTTATTTTCTTACAGTGTATGAACACTTCAAAGTTCTCATGAATACAGATGACTATGCAAAATTCTCACAACGCAGTCTCCTGATAACGAAAAAAAAAATGTGCAAGGGCTCAGAACTCGTTATTTATTTATTCATTTATTATTCATTTGGCAACATACATCATGATTTTACACTCTACAGCCAGGACACCGACAACCAATCAGATTGACAGCCCATGGAACCGACGGATCGGCCTGACGAACTTTGTGACATTTTTTTCTGAGAGTTCATTAGACTGACATCCCATGATCTGACAATATCGTTTTTTTTTTTTTTAATCTTCTTGTGACTTTTCAGAGGGTTCACCAGACCGACACGACGGCCCATGAGACCGACATTTTTCTACCTTCGCTTATGTATATCTTTGTTTTATCGGTCTCTAGGACCTTTTGGAACTTTCTTCTTTTCTTCATGTTTACATGATTTTTGTTTTGTTTTTAGGTCTCGTGGGCTGTCGGTCTACTGAGTACTGGGATGACCCCGATAAAACAATATGTCCCCCCCCCCCCCCCCCCCGAACCCGCCAGTTCACCGTGCCCGTCTAGCATCTATTTGTAGCACAAGTCAGCATCTCTTTCGCATAAGCCTCAGCAGAAGCTAGTAGATGATGACGACTGCCCATCTAGTTTTAGGAAGGCTCGTTTTTAAGCTAGATATTCATAGCATGGCATCGTTTCCTTGTTGAGAGGGTATCTCAAAATTTTCACTGTTTTTTGCGAAACTGAAATCAGATTTTAGTCATCCTTTTAGTTCACTTATCAACTGGTATGAATAGTAGACCATCGATACTAGCTCGATCATCTAGTTTTAGGAAGGCTCGTTTTTAAGCTAGATATTCATGGCATGGCATCGTTTCCTTTTTGAGAAGGTATCTCAAATTTTTCACTGTTTTTTTGCGAAACTGAAATCAGATTTTAGTCATCGTTTTAGTTCACTTATCATCCGGTATGAATAGTAGACCATCGATACTATTGCAGGTAGAACCCTTTCCTACAGGTATGTTGGCAGCTGTTTTCAATTCCTGCCATTTTTAACACAAGACACAAGATGAAGCATTTCATACAAAACAATCATTATAAAGGAAAAGAAACTCCAGCAAAGAGAACTGACAAATGAGAAATACTAACTCAATTGATTTGTTTTAAAGCATAATATCATTTGGGGATAAATATATACGGATATGAAACCATTTTTTGTGCATGAAATTAAGATGCATGAAGTGCTTTGTTTATTTTACAGAAAGTAGACTGAATTCAATATAGATATTTAAAAATTAATAGATTAGAAAAAGAATTGGAAATGCCCTATAAGGAAAATTGTAATGAACTTCACTTTAATGACAGATTACATGATATTTTGGATGGGACAGTACAGTACTAAATAGATTATTGCCAGTGTTGCCTATGATGTAGTGAGCTGTACTGGCAGGACCAGAAATTCACCCAAATTCACTGGGTAAATTTTGACACATTGCTCGTCAGAATCTTAGGCAGAAATGCATTTTTTTTATCGATACCGTTTTCCTCATTGACCATAGACTAAAATAACAATTTATACAATGGTTCCCAATGCTACCCTTGTACAAATTACTTTACTCTAAATTATAATGTTTTTGTTTTATGCTGGATTTGATAGGCAGTATTCATAGAGGGGGTAACCTCACTAGTCATAAGCCCCGCTATTCATAAGGACCACTTATTCATAAGGAGCGGTATCCATAACGCGTGACTTAATGAATAGCGGTTTTGTACGAATAGCGATCCTTCTGAATAGCGAGCAAACCATAGACAAATTTCCTCACTATCCATAAGGACATCCATTCATAAAGACCACTATTCATAACTACTCATAAGGACTGCTATTCATAACGCGTATTAAATGAATGGCTGTTTTCTATGAATAGCGGTTCTTATGAATAGCGAGCGGACCCGTCACAGAGTATTGATGCTACCAACGTATCTTTTAGAGTGTAGTATGCTTAATAAGAGCATGATACCTTGGCAGTTTACATTTTTGTCCCCGCCGAACGAAGTTCGAAGAAGGGGACTATGAAACGGGCTCCGTTCGTGTGTGCGTGTGTGTGTGTGTGTGTGTCCGTCCGTCCGTCCGTGCGTCCGTCTGTCCGTGTGTGCTCAAATGTTAGAAAATGCTACTTCTCCGTCATTTCTTGGCCGATTTTGATTCCGATTGTTTTATCTGATAGGGCTGGGTGGGGGCTTCCAAACTTCTACACTGAATTTTGAAATTCATTAATTATGCAAATTTATGCAAATTTATTCAAAATTGACGAAAAATGCTACTTCTCCTCTATTTCACATCGGATTTTGATTCCGATTGTTTTATCTGATAGGGCTGGGTGGGGGCTTCCAAACTTCTACACAGAATTTTGAAATTCATTATTCATGCAAATTTATTCAAAATGACTGAAGGTTCATAATGTTTTCATGTTTTATATTTCAGTTGTATACATGCATTGTTGGTATTCTCTTCTTTTGCATGCAGTAACATTATTATTTTATTCACTAAAGTTTTTCACTGAAGTTTTAAGGTTCAGGCTAGTTAATTTCCACAGATCTGCACTTCCGGCGGGGACATTTATTACGCATTGCGTAATTTACTCATTCACTTGTTAATACTTGTGTCTGGATGTTTGGGCAAGTCCATGGTTTGTCCTATACGTTACCAAGTTTTATGGCATTGTATTATGGAGTTGTGAAAATAAATTGACAGAAAGATATAATTTCACTTGAAATTTGTCTGAACCAAGTTCTAATGGGGCTGTCAGCTTTATATAGTGGTCGGTAACGAGGGTGACAAAATAGCTTTGGCTTGCCCACAAAAAAAGTTTTATTGAACAAAAAAAAATCCACACTGCAGTGGCACTTTAACACATTTGCTTGCACTGAATTTTAGCATGTGTCTTAAAAAAGACAAAGACGTATACGTTTATTCTAGAACCTGTAGTCTGTAAGCATATCAGATTCATAGCGATCAAGCACAGACGATAGAAAACAAATTATTGTATCTTTTGTGTTTCCGCTACATTTGAGCCTACAGCCCCCCCCCCCCCCCCTCCGAGAAATCTTTCGAGTTGCGAAGTGGTTTCTTTGTATCCCTATATTTTTATTTTTTTTTTTTTTTTTTTTTTTTTGACAATCAAATTCTACCAAATGGCTATAAAAAGACTATAAATACACCAGTTTATTAAACAAAAAATACACACTGCAGTGCACTTTAACAAATTCACTTGCATTGGATTTTAGCATGTGTCTTAAAAAAGACAAAGACGTATACGTATACGTTTTTTCTAGAACCTGTATTCTGTAAGCATATCAGATTCATAGCGATCAAGCACAGACGATAGAAAACAAATTATTCTATCTTTTGTGTTTCCGCTACATGGAGGAAATTCATGCTCCCAGCATTTTCAGGTTTCTTTCAAAATGTGATTATTCTCGAACAATGAAGAATCGTTGTCCCATGAATGCAGTCTAGACATATTTAGAACATGAAATTTGTTCCATACTGAAGAAATTCATTGTATGGGCTCTTGAACATTGAAGCCCAAAGCTGTTTTCCTGCATTATTGTTAGATTTTATTGAATCGACTGTTATTTACAAACCCAGGGAAACTGTAATGTGATGTGATCATGATTGTCGCAAAACTTCTCTTTTGTGATCCAGCTGCGTTGCATGAAGGTCAAAGGTAACATAGTCGTACGAGACGGAGGATGGGGGCTGAAGCCTACATCCCCTGCCCCCCCCCCCCCGAGAAATCTTTCGAGTTGCGAAGTGGTTTCTTTGTATCCCTGTTTTTGTTTTTGTTTTCTTTTAACATTTTTAACATTCATATTCTACAAAATGGCTATAAACAGACTATAAATACACCAGTTTATTTGATAAATTAAATGATTAATTTTTCGGTCAGCGTCTCAAATATCGGTTTCAGTTTCAGTTTCAGTTTATTTCATATTTTAAAGCACATAATTGGAACATAAACAATGACCGTTGCATTATTAAAATAATACAGAAAAATATCTTCAATATAAAAGGAAAAAAATGTAAGTAAACATACTCAGACACAGATCAATGTTTCCATCATTTTATTAAGTTGGGATAAGACAAACTAGTGTGGCGTGAAATATGAGGGAATCTAGTAAGAAGCTAGGCTTGTAATATTGTAGATTCCCTTAAGAATAAATAACGGTCTTTGAAATTATAACATGTATATGAGAGATGATCTTAATTTTAAAAAAATTGTAAAAATAAAATGGGGGAGACGAGGAATATAGTACAATACTAGGGAGCATAGGATGGATTGCGTAAGTATTTAAGAGGGATATTTTGAATTTGCGTTTAAATGTATACAGTAAACCATAATTCTCTGACAAGCAAAAAAAAAAATCGTTCTAAAAGGGGGGCACAATCAAAATAAGGATGTGATAATGCATACTTTTCTTCCAAAAGAGGGGGGCACGGGCCGGGTGTGCCCCCTCCCTTAAATTCACCACTGCCTCCAAGCAAGGATTCCATAGTATGGTAAGATTAGTGTAGGAATGATGCTACGTTGGATTTATGTTGCTGCACTCTTTCACTTCAAAAGTCTGTCCAGCTGGATAATTCCGACAATAACAACATTCTTCTTCTACCGTCATATCGTCAGAAGTTGAAAAGGGGCAAACCGGTTGCCAAGGAACACCGCGTGTGGAATGCTGACACTATCGGTGAATTACTTGCTTGTTTCGAGTGCACGGACTGGAATACTTTCATGGACGGACTCATCCGAATCGATTGACGAACTGTGGTAACTGTAGTATCTCAGTACATAAATTTTCGTGTCGATAACATTATAATTAGGTTTTCAACTCTGGCGGAAGAGAATTCTTCTTCGGATTCCACCCTATCTATGCATGTTACAGAGCAAGATGTCCGGAATGTTTTTGCAAAAATCAAAAGTGCGCGAAGCAACTGGTCCTGATGGTGTTTCGAACAAGGTTCTTAAAACATGTAGCCAGCAACTTGCCCATGTTTTCTCTTTTATTTATCAACTCATCATAGACAGTGGTATTATTCCACAGATTTGGAAAACATATATTACTATCCCTATACCCAAAATTTCTAAACCAAATGAACTAAACCATTACCGACCTGTTGCCTTTGACGTCAAATGTCATGAAGTGTTTGGAAAGAGTACTGCTTCGGTTTCTGAGGAGCCATGTAGGAATATTCGACTCATGTCAATTTGCTTGCCAGAACAACAGAAGTGTAGAAGATGCAGTTCTTGTTTTTCTTCACAGAATATACCAACACTTGGGGACTCAGAAATTTTTTGCTAGATCAGTATTCTTTGACATTTCTAGTGCATTCAACACCATTGTACCCCATATTCTAATTGATAAACTGTTGAAATTCAGTGTATCACCCAAACTTGCTCTGACTTTGCACACTTTCCTAATTGGCAGGCCACAATGGGTTAAGTGCAATGAAATCACCTCACATGTCAAATAGCCTAGTACGACGGCATAGCTCCAAAATTTGGCTGAATTGTGCACTTTTGTCTAAAAGCACCAAAACTGGTACAGTTTTTGAATGATACATACTGAACAATATTAGATATGGAAGCACTTCCAAACTCAATTTATGGGGTAATTTTTAAGGAATTTGCAAAATTTGCAAAACCTACTCAAATAGATAACTCGAACACCTAGATATTCGGACACTACCTTACAGCTCCGAATATCACTGTGTTGGTGCATACACAATAAGACTTACTAGAGCGTATCTTTTTTGGTCGAATTGTACATAGGGTATGTGCAGTACTAGGTCTGGGTACAGAAAGACAGAAAGGCTATGATTGGTGTTCAGAATGATTCGTGTAAATCGTTGATGTTTATGAGAGCAAGTCATTTTAAGACGTGAAGAGGTTGTATAAGGACTATGATATTCTATTCCAAACCTTCCACATAAACAAGCAATCGTTTGTGGTTCCTGAGATTAAATAGGGGCCTATAGACATGATAGTATTATGAGGCAAGAGAAGAAAAGGAAGAAGAGGGGAACATGAAGAATATGAATTATGGATTATTGTAACAGACAGGGAAAAGAAGAACTGTCATGACTTCATAAATAATAATATTGGAAAAACGAGTACGAGAATGAGAAAGAGGCCTCTAAAGAAGAATAATGAAGTTGAATAGACTGATAAATGACAAAAGCTCCTTTCAAGAAGTTATTCTTTATGCCCCCTCCAACTACCCCGCCCAAGGACAGAATATAAAAGAAATTCCTTTGCATAAGGAGCCAGTTTGTTTAATGCACTCCCTGGTAATGCTCAGATGTGTATATCCCTTTATCATGCTTAGCTTTAAATCTTCACTCAGTGGAATCATATCATTACTATTCAAATATGTACATTTTATAATACCATTAATTCACTCTCCATTTTTGTAATTTACCATGTTACCTAATTTGTACTTTCATGTAGAATGATTTGTTAAACTGCAGGGCGCCTTTGCAAAGCAGTTTTGCATAACTGAAAAGGCCAAACCTGTAGTATAAAATAAAGAAGACAAAATAATTTTCAATAAAGAATATAAATAAATACTTTTTTAACAGAAGACAAAAGAAATAAATAAATATAAATTACGTAAAAATCACCATTATGCAAACTATGGTAATAAACCATAATGTGTATTAACACACCTCCATAATAATCGGGGCACTATAGCGTTTTTGATAGATGGCAAGTAGGGCAAAAATACTGTACACACCTGACCGATTCCCAATTATTAAAAAAAAGGTCACTCACATTTCAGTCACTGTGAATCAATCATTTTTATGTAAATTGTATCCAAACTGCTTTTAAATCAAGAAATGATTTGTTATAACCAGGTAACAATATGGAGTAGATATGGTTAAGCCAACCATCAAAAAGATAAGCATTGCTAATTTTGTGGAACATATGACGCCAAACAATGGGGAATTTGAAAGCCCTTGTAACTAATTTAAATATATTCTGCAGTATCTTGAAATTATACAAGTAAGTATGGTTTTTGCATGAATGAGAAAGAATCAAAACACTTTCAATCAAGATGGAATAAGGCCATTTTTTTTCTCTCGCTCTGCTCGTTTGCATTTAGTATGTATATTGTGCCAATACTAATAAAACTACAATGGATCAAAAAATAGGAGGCGGCTATTAAATGAGCATCATGATTGTAATGTAAATTATTGTGGAAATATGAATTGAAGGAACAGCTGACGTTCTACCCTTCCATTACACACGCAAATTACGGCTTTGAAAAGCAATGTTTATCTGGATTACCATCGACTCAGATATTTTGCCCCTCGTGAAGGTCTAGATACGCAACTGATAAGGGCAAACTGGACGGGAGGGGAAGGGGAGTCACAAGGGGGCATAGTTATGCATCGATATTTCAATATATAGGTGTACTACCTTATGGCGTAATTAGCCGAACATTATGAGGTGCCATGATGGCTGAGCCAAGAAGAAAATTAAAATTTCTATCAAGAGCGCCAGAACGTAATGATTATACTCGCATATAAATAATTTAAAATGGATGGGGGTATCCCCGCCCCTTCCATAAATAAGACGACTCTGTACAATCAAACCGTCGCCCTTCTTGACACCTCTTTATAAATGATATAGAAAATCTTTGCGTTTCTAGTTTGACGCTTTCCATTTTATTTGCATGGGTAATTCAAAGTCTAAGCCTAAGAGTAATTGCTACCCTTTTCCCTCTTACATTAGAACAGGCAGCTGAAATTGTCACAAATTCTGTCTATCGCCATTGTGTTATGTTGCCCTCTTACGGGCAATGTGTTATAAGCATGATACTGTGTTTGATTGATGACCTTCGCCCCTTTCGGCCGGCATCTGTTTGTCTAAGCATGTAGCAATAAATGGTTATGAAAACTATGAATTATTGTGACTGGTAGCCTTTCTTTAATTTCGTAGTGACAGCTGGGATACGTACTCTGTCATTTGCTCGTTATGATGGCTGTTGCGCTATATTGCAGCCAGTCGGTCGGCAAATACTGTGCCGTGATAGGTAATTCAAGTTCGGTTTTCGGCTGCTACACTTACATCTGCTGTAGTCCCACATATAGCCCATACAATGACTGTTCCCCCACAGAGGTTACAACCTCGTCCCCAGGCCCGAGAGTGCGGCCGCCCCACTCATAGAGATGATAACGAAACTTCATCGCATGTAGCTCTAGGTTTCTGTAATTGTAATCATTATAAACCAATCCCAATCAGTAGAAATGACTTGAATGAACATGTGACAGATAGTGAGAATGAGAATGAATCAGACTGTCTTGATTATGTTGATGTTGATGATAATAATGAGTTCTGTGATGATGATGATGATGATGAGCCCATTTGGGACACTTTCTATCAACCTCGTCCCCAGATTAGGGTCTTGCATGCCACTGTTTGTAATAATGATGGCCCCGCTCATGCTAGTAATAGTTCAAGTCCCTCGAGTCTTAAAGTCAAACGTAAGATCCATAATTGCCCACTGTGTTCCGCGGCTAATCGCCCTAATCACCACCACATTAGTGATTGTTCATATCTCCCGGAACATGAAAGATGCGTAATCGCACAGGCTCGCCAAGCGGCTACCATTCTTGGCTATTCTGATGATTTGTGTCCATGTGATAGTTCTCAGGATGATTGTGATTATCTGGCTTTTGACTGTGATTTGTCAGACATTGATGAGTATGATGAATATCTTGGTAGTATTTTGGCTCCAGACAATAAGTTGTCTGGTGGGGTAGGTCTTCCAGTAGAAGACCTTGATGGTACTCTTGGTTGCTTTGATGACTTGTTGGAGTCAGACAAGTTAATGGAAGTTTGTGAAGATACTCACTGCTGCTCTCGTAGCTCATCGGAGTCAGATGAGTTCCAAGGTAATCATTTGCCACAGTCTCCAGTGGCTAGCCCCTCTGAGATGCCTAATCAGGCCCGCATGTCTCCGTATGTTGATCTCTTTCATGGCAAACAGTGTGTTCGAGTTAGTGTTGTTAGTGGTTCAACACAGAATTTAATTTGTCATTCAACTGTGTTGAGTCTTGCTTGGTGCTGACATAACAGACGATTCCCAATCTGTGTGTCTGGCAGAATGTACCTCACCCCTTGTCATTGTTGGGGAGACCCTCCTCACATTTACAAGGGATAGAAAGGAGTTTCTCTTTGAAGGATTAGTGGTAGAGTTCTTAGGTGTTGAAGTCCAGGCAGGCATTCCATTTATGGAATTACACGGCATTACCATCCGTCCTAAGCGCCTGATCACTATTGGTGATGGACCCTCGTATACCTATGGTCCCACACCTACGCCGCGCGCAGTTATAGCGTACACCACGCGCAGCACTCAGATCTCTCCTACTCGAGCCATCGTTGACGAAGCGGAGCCATCTCATCAGATGTGTTCCCATGCACCTGAGCCTGACCTGCCTCCTACAGCTGAAGTGAACCAACCACCTGCATCCAGCGTAGACCACCGAGGAGGGACACACAGCCCATCTGAGCCCTCTGATCTGCATCCAAAGGACACTGAGTTTGCTTATATGCTTGCATTTCCTTCTGAGCAAGTCCATTCTTCCAACCCTATGAAGATCACCATCACTCGTGACATCCCCCCTGATGTCCCTGCTGGTACCCTACCTGCACCTCATCATCATCCGGCTTGTCGGCCATCCTCAGATGTCAGCCAGTGTTCCCTAGGTGCACCCCCACTAGACGCAGCCCCTGCTACGAAGCTTGCTGATGCTGCCCGTAACATCAGAGCCTGCCACATCGCCACTCCTCAACAACGCAGTGGCCTGGCCAACCATCCGTACACCATCAAGGTCGATGACCCCCCCCCCCCCCTGATCGCCCCCCCCCCCCACCCCCCAGATACTGTCCTTGAACCCAGTGCCCGCAACACCACCTTTGATCTCCAAGGCAGATCCTGCAATCCTTTCCATGGACAGGCCCTAGCTCCTTCTGGTCGCCCTCCGGACACTTTCGCGATGTCACTTGCGTCCAACATCATCTGTTCTTCACAATGTCCACCAGGTCACTTCACCGGTTTGAGCGTAGGACCCCCTCCTGGCCGTCCCCCAGTGATTTTGACCGCAGCATGTTCCCCGACACTGATAGACTGATCAAACAAGTTGCTATGCTGAGCGCAATTTCCCTCTCCAGCGATTGTTCCAGCCATCTAGCTCCTCATGGACTGTTTGCATTAGTCATGGATGTTTTGTGCTTCTTCTCATCTTTCTCACTCCTTTCTCTTGCCTAATGTATCTCTTCCATTTCACCCTTCCCTCTATCTGTGTTCTTTGATATTATTCGTTTTTACAAATGTATTTTGTGATATTCTAGGTTGTGACTTAATTTGTCTGTATGCCAATTATTTTCATGTCTACAGGGCAGTTCTGGTGACCATGTACTGGTTATATCGATATGGAATAATATATTTATGCCAGTTTACACAATGTATACTTTTATTTAACTTTGGGACGATTTTTTTTCTTTTGTTTTTACTTTGTATAACTATACAGGTAATATTTTTTAAATGGTTTTGTTGAGGGGGGACAAGGGCAATTCATAGTACCAGAGGTTTAGATTTTTCCTTGTCAAGCTTATCTGTATATTCTTTATCTCCCTTAGGCATGAATACTCAATATCATCTTTTTTAGATTTTGTTTGCCTTTGGATTTAATTTTGTTTATAGAAATTTGTTTAAACCATGTATGTTGCATCGTGCTTATGTGAATATTATATCTTCTTGTTTTTATTCACTGTTCTGAATAGTGCCACTACAGGGGTGTAATATAATTCTCTTTCTTGTCTGTATAATGTTGTTGTAGTCTTATAGAATGACACTAGACTTTCAGTTTTTTTTTTTCCTAAACGACATTTAACTCATATCCTGTCGATTTTTCTGTGGTATGTTTGTTTTTATATGGTATGTTTCGCTTTGCATCCATTGAGTCTTTGACCTCTTTGACTTGCTGTGGTGGTTGCTAGATATGATATTATATTTCTTATGTTTTGCCTGTCATTCGTGTACTCTCTAACGCTTATCCACAGTGTTTACACGACTTATTAGTATGTTTATTCCAGCAGAAGTAACTACAATTGATTTTATGACTGTATCACGCTGATGCCATATACATGTCTTTTGGTCACCATGTTGGTTGATGTATTTCCAGGATTGTATTTGCATTTTTCTGGTACCTCATTGTCATGTAGTACCTGTGATTTTTTCTTTATGACCATGTGACCTGTACACAATTGTTATATCTCTGCTTGTGTTGTACCACATTTTAGTCTCATATCATACCTTTTTATCTGGAATAATTTACTATTGTTGTTTTGGGGTCTGTATGGCTACTTCCCTTTGTAACCAGTTATTTTGTTGTTGTTTTTCCCCCTTATGTAGATAGAAAGCGAAGAAAGTGAAGAAGCTAACTATAGTACAACAGGGATTGTTATTAAAGATTTAGTACCATTATTATTAAGGTTATATTATGTCATTTACTCATGTCTGTTGATTTATAGAAAGGAAGTGACTTTAGTACATGTATTGCATTGGATGTTGTAAAAGATTTTATGCCCATACATTGTATTTTAAATATCAAGTCTATACAGGTGCATGTATATACCGTATGTTATTGCACTGATTTTCAGTCTTACGTTCAAGGTTTCTAACCAGGTCGGTACCACTCATTTTAATATTGAAGTTAGAATGCATGATCTTGCTTGTTGATAGTTATAACTGTTTATGATTATATAACCGTTCAGTTCCTGATGACAAACATGTAGTATCTGATCGATCCGTAAACATTTTCTAGTTATGTGCAAATACGTGTACATGTACTTGCAGTTGAAAAGTTACCATGTTGCTATTTTCAAACACTTTAGGGCAAATAAACTAGTCAGATGTTCAACTATATTTTCAAACATGTTGTACGATTATCTTAATTATATAGCCTTAATATTGCATACATGTATGCAGACGATAGAGGAAAGAAGAAAAGAAGTGATCACGCCATTGTGTTATGTTGCCCTCTGACGGGCAATGTGTTATAAGCATGATAATGTGTTTGATTGATGACCTTCGCCCCTTTCGGCCGGCATCTGTTTGTGTAAGCACGGACCAATAAATGGTTATGAAAACTATGAATTATTGTGAATGGTAGCCTTTCTTTAATGTCGTTTTATGACTTTCAATTTCGGAGTACGATCAAGCGAGTTGATTTACCATTTTGAATTGTAAAACTTTTCATCCTAGAGCACTTCAGATCCTCAATAGTGAGATGGAGCTTAATTATTTAAACATTTCCCCCAATTTTTCCCCAAATTTATGGAAGACTTGTCATCAAGTCCACCCCGAATTAAGATCCTGTTTAGTACTACTATTTAATTTGATTTGATTTGATATTCATTTATTTTCCATATACATCATCATAAATTTACAATCTTTCAACAGAATCATTGCAGAGGCCTTCATTCAGGTTTTAAAAAAATAATGTCATGATAATGTTTGAACCTATTGACTATTGTAAAGGGGGCTGGTTTAGTTAGGTCCAAAAGTGGAATGTTTCCCTCCGATAATAAGACAATTCTGCAGTTAAATTGATCGTATTTTGATGATTTTTACTTCCTGTATTGAAACATCTGACTAAAATTTGCACAAAACTGTTTCAAGCACCATATGCTAATTTCGTTCTTATTAGTTTTACGACATTTCCACCCCAAGTTCTAGGCTTGTTTATACGAATCAAACGTCAGGATCACATTTTTAGAAATGGTTGTCAAATAACGTAGGCCTAGCAGCAAGTCAATTAGCGAATTTCGTATATATCTCTGTAAAACTTCTCGTCCATTAAGGATTCGTCCCAAAAATAATAGAACCTCACGGCCGTAACTGGAAGTACCGAATTTCTAATTGAATTGATCGGGGCCGTAGTACACAGGCTCCAATCTGGTAGGGTCCGATTTTTTTACAGGCGATTTATTGTTTGTTGAACTGTACAGGAATTCCATTACAATTTAGCCCCCAATTCCCTCAAAATTTCGTTTTTGAAAGTGCTTTCATATCAAATATTGTTCAGAATGGAATTCTTAATACATGTGCCAAATTTGGTGCTTTTGGACTTTCAAGCTATGCCGCCTTACTATACATGTATTCCCAGTGTGCTTTGAGCTATACATTGGAGAGCTTGACGTCTTTACCCTGTTCTTTTTAATAGACCTGTTCACAAATATATTCAAATTTTACGCATACTTCTAAAACAAAGATTGTTCTTGACAACCTGAAAGCTTGTCAGAGGCTTGTCAGAAATAGCAACGAGTAATGTATGCAAACTGGATTCCAAGTATTGTAGATCATTCATTAATAACAGGTTAATGGAATACCTCGTTACTATAGGTCCCCAGGAAAGAAACATCCATAAATTTGAATAACTTTGTGAACAGGTCTATTGATGGGCCATACACGTAGTATTCAGTTCGTATTTCTTCTTTCATTGTATTTAGACTCATGTCTGGCCGTATATTTCTGATTTAGATTGTTCAAATTGTTAAGGTGAGTGGATGACAGCTTTTGCAATTGCACATTGAACAAAATCGAACTTATTGCGCTGATATTAGACTCAAAATGAATTCCCTAGAAGAGCGATTTTTTCCTCACTCCACAGTTCAAAGGGCTTATTTACCCAAGTATTGATGGGATATTATCATAGCCTTTGCCCACTCGATAACCCTAAACAAATAACTGTTTGAGTAGATGTCCTTTCCCTGTTGTTCTCATCATACCAGGCAGCTCTGCAATGAATTATTGAACAGAAAACAGTGGTTGAGAAAGCACTAGGATTGGAGATTCACTACTTCTTCGGGATGGCTTTTGTTTGATTCTGATAATACGGGAGAGAGGTTCGTATTCATTATTCTGTTGTTGTTTTTGTTGTTGTTGTTTGTTTTTGTTTGTTTGTTTATTTATTGTTGTTGGGTATTTTGTCGCGTTGTTGTTGTTTTCTTTTGTTGTTATGTTTTTTGTATTGTTTGTTTGTTGCTTTGGGGGTTTGGGGGGTTTATTGTTTTGTTTTGTTTTGTTTTGTTTTGTTTTGTGTTTTTGTATTTTTTTTTGTTTTTGTTTTTGTTTTTGTTTTTTGTTTTTTTTTTTTTTTGTTTTGTTTTTTTTTTTGTGTTTTGTTTTGTTTTGTTGTTTGTTTTTTTTTTGGGGGGGGGGTATCATGTATTAGAATTAGGACCTCTTTACTGCAATATGACAAAGAATTGTATGTGTAGTTTATGCACTACCCTATTCTACTAAAATGTAAAAAGACAATGGACGCATTTGATCTTTAATAACTAGGAAGTCTTAACTTGTATCAGCCTGAAGTTTTCGCATTGTTAAGTTGAAGGACGTCACATTTATTTGCAGTAAGTTTTAACCTAGTTCTTTGAATACTATTCTTTAAATAATATTCTGAATATTTGATTCGATTTTTACTTTGGGGGGAACAGAATCAAGGCAACAAAACTGTGTGTAGGACGTATCAGTACTTTATTCAGAACACAACAATACCTTTGTGCGTCGCACCTGTCATTTCTGCCAACCTTTTGCTACTCAGTGTTATAAATATTTATAAGAGATGTTCTGGAATTTGAGCTGCAATGCACCATAGGCCATTTTCGTAATGTATTTAAATTAATACAGGCTTGCCTAGTGACAAACTATCACATTCACTGTAAAAAGCCATTCTTTTTCCATAGTCAGAATGCGAATTGCATGTATTAGGCGTTGTAATGTTGGACAAACACTTTGGCTTGTCAGACCTAGCAACACTTCATGTATGCAATCTGCATTCTGACTACTGAAATACCATGACTTGCAACAGGTGGATGTAATAGTTCAGTTGTGACAAAGAGGAAAGCATTATATTTGAATGCATTACAAAAATGGCCTATTGTGCATTGCAGCTCAAATTCCAGAACACCTCTTAATAACATTTATAACACTGAGTAGCAAAAGGTTGGCAGAAATGACAGGTGCGACGCACATTGGTGTGTTATGAATCAATTACTGATCATTTTTCTGCTTTGATTTTCCAAAAAGTGAAAATCTAATCAAAATATTCTGATCATTATATAAATAAATGTCACGAAACTTAATCCAAATAAATTTGACATCTTCTACCTCACAATGTGAAAAAACCTCAGTTTTGATACCAGTTATAAAGTTTGATTTATAACAATAAAAAAGTAAATTTTCTTCTTTTTTCACCCAGTATATGTAAAAAGCTTGGAAAAGGGATGGGTTAATAGTCATGTCTACTAATGTATTTTAATTTATGCATGTTTCTCTCCAGAACCCCTAGTTACTAACTATTTAATTCACCTGCTCTGGATAATGGCATCTCAAAATGTATGGAAGCCACTTTACATAAATTAGTTTTTGCTATGTCTGTTTATTATCTGGCAAGCTTTGGAGCCTTTAGGAGCAACTTTTGTTTAAGAAATATACACGAAATTAGTAAATCGGCCTATTAACGTATTTTGTTTATTGATCCATGTCAGCTTTTATTATTTTCAGACAGACAGAATCAGTCATCATAATCATACTCAAGAACCTAACAGCGGAAGTCAACGATGGCGGACCCTGACCGGACCAGCCAGTCTACGGCAGGTCAACCAAACGATGGTAAAATGCTGAAATACCTGAACATTAAAAGACCCGGGAAAGAACAACCCTCGAAGATGCCCAAACTTGTTGGGGAATCAGCACAGGCAATCAAGGTTTTGGAGGAGTATAATAGGCTGGTATTTTCGGATGAGATACAAACATTGTTTAATGAAAGGTTGGACTTCACTAAGCCAGATGTCCTCACAGAAATGCAGGTAATTTACAAAAATAAGATGTATCATAGTTTTAACACTTGTTTTGTTAAATGCTTAACAAGCAGGATTTCCAGGTTGAATCATTATATCCGTATTGCAAGTAAAAATTGTGATTGATATCTTTATTAATTCTTTAATATCTAAAAAACGAACTTTCATGATTTTTATTGCTTTCGTATTTCAAAACGAACTTTTATTGTTTTTACTGCTTTCTTTTTATTACTTTTCGTATTTCAAAATGAACTCAGAATAAAATACACCATGTGACAACAACTCCCTCTATAATTTCCATACATGTTTCGTGACAAATCATTTTACAAGTTGCATTATTCAGCTTATTAGTATAGATAAGATTCATCAAAGAGTTTATGTTTAGTTACATTTATAGAGAGAGCGGTTACTCGAACAACATTTATCTGGACGGAAGTTCTTTCACACGTAAATCCTTGACCTATCTTTGAGAAGGTGGCAGCGCTGTTATTTGTGTACTTTATCTGCAGTGTGTGTTGATTTATTGTAGGTTGTCTCAGGTTGATTCTCTCCCTTTCAGAATGTTTGGCTTCATGCCAGCTGCCTAACACTTGAACACTGCGGCTTGGATCATTTGAAACCAATGTTTGGACCAGGAAAGATTCAAAGCATCCACCGTTTAATGCTCGCAGCATATGGAGACTGCCCCGAGGTATCAAACAATAGTAAATTTATACGGTTCGTCTACTAAAATTACAATCATTAAGAGTCTATGACTAATATAGTAATGACATATCAAGGGAGGAGACGTCTCCCATTTACATCCAATATCCAGCTTTCTCTTTTAACTCAAATTTCGTTACATTCTTTCAAAACTGAGGTAACTTAGGATTTTTTTTTCTTTTTCTTTTTTTTTTCTACTGTAGAAATCGAAAACCCCATCCTAACCACATTCCCCAGGGCGTTTATATTCGGTGTTATATGATTCAAATTTAAGTCCCCCACTTAGCGCCTTCGATGTTCTTGTTTTCCTACAAGAAACGTTATGCAGTTAAACATGCTTAGCTTTTTAAAAACCCAAATCTCACGATTTTGACAAACGTTATTCTCAAACTATCTTCTTCTTAAAACAAATGCTAAAATAATGTAACTCAACAATAAACATAGTCATGATGGTTAACCTTTTTATGGCATGAATCATGCAAGGGCTAAACTGATCTCATGTTGTTCTTGGCAACTAAAATATTTTCTTTTAATGCTATGGTTGTAATAAAATATAATGTCTTTGAAAACAACAAACATGGTTAGGAACTTTTTTCGAAAAGTTCAAAAAATGCCAACATTGACAAAAAACAATGATTTTGAACCTCTCAATATGTTGTCTTTTTTAAAAAAAAAGGTTTTTATAAGGCATATTCTCCTTTTCAAAATTCCTGGCATCAAAGCAAAATGATCATGCAACCCAAAAAAAGACACATTGCAGAAATGTTTGCTCTTTCTACTCATGCTTCTGGTATATATAAAGTACATCTTATGTACTTTAATACACGATAAAAGATTTAAATTATTCTGCCCATGTTCTTATACGTATTTGTGTGTGTGTGTGTGGGGGGGGGGGGGGTCTGTATTTTTTAATTGGTTTCTTGGGTGAACCGTCAGAAAAGTTGTCAGAATGCCCGCGACATGCCCGCCTCAATGGATGTCGATCTTTTGTGCCGTTGGTCTCATAAACTGTAGATAATTCTAATTGTTACTGGGCTCAGTGTCCGTCAACTGCTTTTAACCTTACATGTATAAGAGGAAGTGTAATCTTTTTTTTCAAGGACAGTTATCTTTGGGGCCTTAATCCCATAATCCCATAATCATCATTAATGAATGAGAATAATTATTCGATCAGAAACATTTCAAACAACAGATGGCGCAGTCAAGTTGATACAATGTCTTTACATTGCGTTATTATTTAACCATTTTCTTCATTCTGTTTCTAGGTGGTGAACTTGGTGTCTTATATCCAGGATCCAGATATCCATCTCCCTCCTCCCAGCGTGGTTGATGTCGGTGATAATATGCCAAACCTGAACCTCGTATCCCTGGCGGGGAACATCGTGAGTCTTTCCGATCTTCATATCAACAAGAACAGACCTATGATGATTCTTGCTTCATCGGCTTCTTGACCTCCGCTACGGGTGAGAATACGATTGTTTTGTTTTGTTTTTGTTTTTGTTTTTTGGTGTTGTTTTGTTTTGTTTGTTTGTTTGTTTTTGTTTGTTTGTTTGTTGTTGTTTTTTTGGGGGGGTTGTTTTGTTTTTTGTTTTTGTTTTTTGTGTCATTACAGTACTCTTACTAATGAAGTTGAAGTCTGGTAATGCGATTACATTGTGAAATAAACTATCTGGAAGCAATTGGGAAAGGTTAATAATGTAGTATAAGCCCTGAGAATCGGTGTATACTTTGAGCGGGTTCAGATATACGAAAACTGACTTAATCTTGCTGAAAGTCACGTGCGCTGCACATAGAGATGTACATATGAGATTGCACACATATGTCGCATGAAAATTTTCAGTTATTTCTTGTCTTATTTTGAATATGGGGGCATTTGAAGAGCTATTCCTTTCAGGGACATTTCTTCATTGATATTCTTCCAAAAAGATATAAAAAGAATGATAAGCTCAAATCAAAAACCTTCTCTTTTAGTATCTAGTCAACGTATGAAAGTGCATTTATTGAGGGGGGGGGGGTCATCTTGTTTGGCCCTTCTGAATGTCTTGATATCGGTTTCCCTTTTGCACATTTTGGTCATAAAGGCCTGCGTAATAGGTGGCACGCTTGCAGCAATTGCTCGCGACTACCGAACCCAGGTCAATTTTCTAGCTGTCTACCTCGCCGAAGCTCATGCCGAGGGAGTGTGGCCGCTGGGCAGTAACAATAGCTACATGAAACGCCACAAGTCTCTTCAAGAAAGAATCGATGCAGCCAAGTAGGTTACTCTATGATTTACCTTTGATTGGAAAGGAGTGGAGTTTACTTACGCTTTTTTCCAAAATAACGCAACACAACAAAATATATCGTATCATAGGCAGTCGTGTGTTCCTGCTTACTAGAATGATTCAGCTGTACGTATACTGCTCTGTTTGATAAATGAATTAGAAAAGAAAAATACAGCAGTACCATAAGGGCAAAGTTATTAAACATTTATGTTAGGGTATATTTCTCATAATAAGACGTAGCCCAAGAAGCTACAAATCTTCTTTTTTTTATTACTCGTGCGTGATTGTTGAATAATTCTTGTCTTCAATCTTTCGAGATCTTCCCTGTCTTTATTATTTAGAGATCTACTCAAGATTGATGCCGATAATCACAATTGCATGACTGATGACATCACCGATACTTCAAAGTTCCGCATCGTAGTTGATCAGATGGACAACCTCTTCTCCCGAATGTTCAAAGCGCACCCAGATCGTGTGATATTCATCCGCGATGGGAAGGTAGTCTACGTCGGGAAAAATATCATGAGACAGATGCAGGACCCTACTCACCTCATGACGCATGAGGCCCGTGAATGGTTGGAAGTCAATGTTAGGCCAGCATTGACGCAGTAAAGGATGAATGAGTGTGATAATTATCACTGATATCACCCTCGAGATCATACAATATTCCATTGCTCAATGAATACGCATTTGTGAAATTAAAAAAATAACGGCAGATGCGTAATGTCCCATGGAGCTTTTAGTATGGTTAATGTTCTTTAATATAAATGCATGTATAAAAAAAAACTATTGAGAAAAATCCATCCAAATACATTTTACTTCTGTCTTGTCTTATATAAAGTTGTCATGATTACACGATCACTTTTGTTCTCTGAGACCGCAGCAATAGCTGATAGATTCTTAACCATTACTCTTGATGATAAACATCAAATTGCATGATAAATAATAAATAATTACAATAATGAGCAAATAGGGGGCATTAATATATCGCGCCATTAAAACCTTGATGAACAAAGCAACATCTTTTTGCAACTTATGTTTACATCTTACGAGATCTGCTGCAGTCTAGATAGAATCTATACGCCAATTGTCTAGTAGATTTTATGTCTTTGGCAATTCTACAGAAAGAGGTTGTGGTTGCATATGTTGCTTGGCGTGAACAAAGCTGATGAAGTTTTTACAGGAAATATCAACCTGTTGGAACGGATCGAATAAGTTGTCACGCTCAACTGATTATATGCGATAGTACCCTCTTGAAAGGTATATTGTCATTTCTTGATATGCTGGAAATACAAATTTATAAGCTGGTCACTGCTTCCAGCATATATGTCATTGTGTATGTTGTTTGTTGTTTTTTACCCCATCTTATGGATTTTTACTTTTATCTATATACCTTTTTTGTATCATGATTGTTTTACCATACAATTTTTGGACCGTTACAAGCAAAGAAAACACAAGATATTTATACTAATTATTCAAAATGTTAAAATTGTTTTCTTTTTTTTTTTCTTTCTTTCTTTCATTTAATATATACGTATCATTTTAACTTTGGGACTCAATCTCACGCAGAATTTTATTATTCTAGCGCCATCTCAGTGGCCTTTTTCAAACAGACACAAAAAATTCTTTGTGGGTTTGGGGATTTGTAGACATGCATAGTTGGAAAGAAGTAAGGCATGATTGGGGCAAAATGTAGTGAACCAATAAGAAAGTTAATTATTGGGGCCATAATGAGAGAGTAAACGAATTAAAAAGTGTGTTTTTGAGTGCGAGATAGATATAAAGAGGTAATGAGAAAGAAAATGAGAGAGAGAGAGAGAGAGAGAGAGAGAGAGTGAGTGAGAGGGAGAAAGAAAAAGAGGGGAGAGGCCAAAAAATGAATTACATATCTGCCCGTTACTTCATGTTTAGTGTTGTTTTGAACTTGCGTGACTTGCAATGAAATATGACACATAACAGACTGAAATACTCTTGCTCTTCTCCTCAATGATTTCACATGACAACTTTTATATTATTTATTGCTTTCTTTGACAATATATGTCACTTCATGGTACATCGAAAGTTGTTAAAACAGACAGATCGACATCTCAACAGCTCCTTATTTTCCCTTGTAAATGATGATAGGTTTCTTTTGTTTGTTTAAGGTTTGGGGGATTTTTTTTTTTGTTTTTTTTTGTTGTTTTTTTTGGGGGGGGGCGGGGGTCTTTTATTTCTTTTTCTCCTTTGTGTATCGCCAGAGCCACATAAACAATAATCTTTGTGTCATGATACATTTCATTTCTCTATCTATGATACATTTCAAACCTCTCCTTTGGTTTCTATTTATTACGAACTGTGGATACCTTTCAGTCTATTTCATTGCCTTGACAATGTTAAAGGTATCGTACAGTAGTGGGAAAGGTGGCGCTTTGGATATTTAACTACTTTGTCAGCTGGAATGGAAATTATTACATATACGGTTGTGAAATGATTAATTTCGAACATAGGTGACGTTTGTTTGAAGAAAAATGGTTTAGAAATGGCTAAAATGTCCAAAAAAATAAACATCGAATTACAAGCGCGGTACCGCGCTTGTAATTTGATGTGAAAACAGTGTGTGTAACAAGTGTGTGCGAACCGCTATGCGCCGTTGAGCCGGGAGCGTCGGGGTAGGTGGTCCTTAGCGAGGGTATAAGGTAACCGTTGATATTCGATCATTTGAATTATTTTACTGAAAATCACCGGAAATCATGAATAGAATACCGGATTATCTCACTCATGTATCTTTTTATTGAAGCCGAACAATATGAGACTATATTTGAGCAGTTTCATGCCAACTTTCATTTTGCTACCACTACTGTTTATTACCTTTAAGTCATGTAAATTTCAGATATGAAAAGTGTAAGAGCATGCATGTTCAAGTGCTAACGTGTTATTAAATCAATAAAAGTATTTTTTCCTCTAAATTTCAAATGACTAGGAAGCGTATAAAAAGGGGAACGTTCTAGGACAATCACGCGAATTAAACGTCAGCCTCGTAAAAATGGATCTCACTCTCAAAGGTTATTCTAATAAATAAAATGTATTGAGGAACCACCCGGAAGATAATGCTATTCATCAGTGAAACAAAATTGTGTTTTGATTGAGTAGTTCTTCATATTTTGTATAGATATAAAATTAGACTCCTTGTAAATCCCAGCAATTCGTGATTATCTGATTTGTGATGTTTTTGCTATTATAGATGTGCAAAGTTGATTAAAGGGGAATTAACCTCAAAATATGAATTTGCTTATATTTAAAGATGTAATCTATTCTTTCTTGTTGTCCTATGTAGATTTGCATTACAATATACGAGATGGGTATAAATCAAGATTTTCTCAGCAAAATTTATCGTCAGCTAGCGATACCTGGGGGCTGTCATATTCTTGATGTGTACATAAAGATATTTTAATCCGAATGCAAAATTGTCTTTCTTCCTGATACAAAATCCCATTTGAGATTTAAAATATTCAACAAATATATACATTTATTTCAAAAAACGAAAATGTGTTTTATATTTCTTTGAAAATTACTATCTTACTAAATAGATATCTATATTCTTAATACTATGACGTACGCGACGGAGCAAATTAATCCAAATTTATGGATGATAACTTTCCCGAGCGTCAATAGTGACAAACTATGCATTCACCTGCTTTGAGATAGTGGACTTCAATAGTCAGAATGCGCGTTGTCTAAATTATGTTCTGCTCTGCCAGGCAAGCCCAAGAAAACGATTTCTATTTAGCAAAACCAGAGAATTTAAAAGGAAATCTATAAATTTCAAATTTTAGAATATATTCATATACCTGTTATATATTTTCCATCATATCTGGGGATTTTTTTTAATGTAATGAATAGAAGCAATTTAGCTTTAGGATTAAAAATATCTTCCTCACAGGAACGGTTTCCAGTGGTTCATGTGCAACTCCATATCATGAAGAAAATGGCATCCCCCATGTAAAGTGTTAGCAGATGATACCGTGTGCTAGAATGTCTTGATTTAAACCCTTTTCTGATATTTTATTTCTAAAGTGATACAGGCCCATGATTAAGAATGTATTACATCTTTGAACATAATTACATTTATATTCTGGGGTTAATTCTCCTTTAAAGTAGAATTTCATTGATTTTGAATATTGATTTAATTTTTATTATTGCATAGGTGAAGCTTAGATTGAACAAGGTTCATCAAAATTCAACGCTTGGAAACATTTGAAGTAATGATTATTATCAATTATAAAATGATATAACACAGCCCCGCTATAGCACCTATAGAGCTCTTTGAACGCTGCTGAGATATGTGACGTCATACCGGGGAGCAATCCTTCCTAAGCAGACGATGCCCCATAACATCTTACACATTTTCAGTGCCTGTTTTGTCATCTCATCTTCACTTATTTCTCTTACTTCGCTAGCGTCAGTATAAATGTTTATTTGTTGCCTCACTCTAAATTTCCTGCATGGTATTATTTTGATGAAAAATGCAGCGTTAAAAAAATAAAGGAATCAATCGCTTGTAAACAAAATAAGATGCCATTGTATTTTCAGCTGCATGCACCGCGGCATGTCGGCGTTTCAAGAGGGAACGAATACCATCCATGCTATAATTCAGCGGGCTTTACAATTCGAAAGTGTGATTTCTTTGATTGATCATTGACCCTTATCATGACTTTTTACAAACAAAAGATTTTAGTTACTAGAAACGGTTTCACTTCCCTTTTAGAATGATGTGAAATACGGTCATGGTGAAACACACCAAACTCTTTATAATTTAAAAATAATTGCATTGCAGTTACGTTCACTTGATATAGGACGTCATCTGCTTAGGCAGGATTGGTACCTGATGTGACGTCATGAAAACATGGGTATATTTCTGGCGAATCGCTCGGATATCCCAGATGCTGAGAAGCGTTTTTATTTGTGCCATTTTGTAATCATCAAACACGCAGTTTAACGTAAAACTTATACGATTACCATCTGCAAGCTTTTGACATTTTAGTTTTTAGAGTGTTGGAACGGGCTCTTATGACAACATTTAGTGCAATAAAGATGATAAACGAAAGAAACAATTTTTCTATCAATTTTGAATCGCAAACAGTTTTGATCAACCAGAGAGCGAGAATCAGCAAAACCTCCGTCGAACTACGTTACCCAAACATCCATCTAAGATTCTCGATGAAAGGGAAGGATAGAAGATACTTTGTATAATGTGGTGATAAAGCATGAAGGCACGGGCGTAAATCCGGGGGGTGGGGAGGTATACATCCCCATATATCCGATATAAAATCCACGTGTTGGCATATTGTAAAGACACAAAAATTAAACCAAAGTAGTTTCATGCTTTAATCCAACGGTTCAATTTATTTCGAGTAAGATTTCGGCTTGCGAGGTCCTTCGTCGTATGGTAAATAAACAGTAAATAATAATGTGCTTATTCATAATTTGACTTTATTTGTATCTTCAGAATTACTTGAGAAAGGCCCTCACAGGCAGAAACCTTGTTCTATATAAATGGAACTAATTCCTCTTTCATCTTGGTTCTCAGGTTATGCGTCTTATTTCATATCGGTAGACTTATAGACAAATATAGGGCCAAATTCTAAGAAAAAAACATTTTAACCTGTAGCTGGGTTTAAACTCGGTCTAACATTCAGTATACAAAAGAAAGTCAGACCGAGTTCTAAGTTTTCCCTTTCAGTTTACTTCAATACATGTTTATTGACGAATTTTATCTGATGAGTTACTATAAAAATCTAATGAAAGAGATAGAAAGGCGAAAGAAGAGTATAGGAGAACAAGAAGGGCCGTGTACATTTTTGTACTTTAATCTTTACTTTTGTCTTGAAATGGCATGTCTAATAGCTACTTTGCGTGTGATGGCATACATCAACTATGACATCGTATTGACACTAAAATGTTCTTATCGTTCTGTTTCATGATTACGAGGGAGCTTATTACGTTGCTGTTATAGTGAGTGCCTTTTCGACGTGTTTCGAAAGTAGTTGATTAGATAAATGAACGGTTTATATCATCTTATCAGAGCCAAAAGTGAAAGTTCTGTTCTCAAGCATTATTTTCACTAGTTAAAGCACGATCCAAGCTTCGCTGAGTTCTTTGAAAGCAAAAAGATCAAACTTTGTCTTTCTATTTCTCTTCTTACCTCCTTTAATTTCTGTGTCTCGATATTTACCCCCCCCCCCTCTCTCTCTCTCTCTCTCTCTCTCCCTCCCTCACTCACTCTTCGTCTTTCCCTCCATCTCTTCCTTTTTCTCCACTTATATCTCGATTTCTCTTTCGTTATGATTAATCAATTACTCTTCCTTCACCATTTTCTTTTTTCTTTCAGTGGCAATTCCAATGATCAAAATAGTATAACAATGGTATAATAAGCACATAATGCACCAGTCATGCCAATTGCATTCAGCTAAAAATAATGTCTAAATATATTTGTTTGCTCTCTCTCCTTTCGCTCACAAACTTTTAGACAGCATAGAACGCACTGCTTGTGTGCAAGATACCATTAATTTATTTACGATTACATGAAAAAAAGTTTGTTAAAATAGAAAAGAGGAAAGCAGTTAAGAATATCCATTTGCATTTTGTAGGCATGGTGGGTGTCCGTTTTTTGAATGATCACCACGCTATGCTATAAGAATTTATTTGGTTCATTACCTATCTTATAATGGTTTACGTCCTGTACTTTCCCTAAATTTATGCAATTTTGTTTTGCAAACATAAATAGTGTGAGGTTTAAACAAATATCCGTAAGCAAAACAAATCAAGAAAGGTGTATTGACCACCGATTTTTCCCGCTCACCATTATAAGCCATGTATGCACTTGTATATTCTGCGCTATCGACTATACGGTGCGTCCCAGAAAAAAGTTAACAGTTGGAAAAATTCTCCCCCAATAAATGTTTCAAAATATTTTTAGGAAATCTTTATACCTGTGGATAGCTTAGGGTCTCTTTTATTAAATTACTCCAAAATATCTCACAATATTTTACGCTTGAGTGAGCAAAACCCAATTATGTGAAAGGGTGCAAAATCCAGTCTTGACAAGAATTGATATTAGCTTTGGCTGTATCAACGTAGCTGAGATTCATGTAAAGGCTTAGAAATTCAATTAAAGACAATTTATTAAATAACATGCTATGTTCTCTGTATATCCTTACACATCCCATCAACATTTTATGCTTGAGTGAGTATTTAAGTACTTTGCTGGGTGTTTCAAAGTGTTACTTTTTGTGAGTCTTTTAATTTCATCTGGCTTGCTCACTCAACCATAAAGTTTTGATGGGATATATCAGGAAATACATTGAACAAAGTCTGTTCTTTCATAAATAGTCTTTCCAAGATCAGAATATAAAATTTCGAAGTCTTTTCATGACTCTCAACTTGGCTCATACTAACCAGAACAGCAACAAACCTTTGTCAAGAATGGATTTTGCACCATTTCACAAAAGTGGCTTTTGCTCACTCATGCGTAAAATGTTGTGAGATATTTTAGTCTCATTTGATAGAAGAGATCTTAAGCTAATCACAGGTATGAAATTTTCCTAAATATATTTTAAAATATTTAATTGGGGAGACTTTTTTCCAACTGTCAATTTAAAGCGGTTCTCAACTTTGTTGATACCAGTCAGAACAAATACCAATTCTTGTCAAGTCTGAAATTTGCACCCTTTCACAAAAGTGGTTTGAGATCAATCACGCGTAATAACTAGTCAGATTTTTTTGTGTTATTGTATAAGAGGGACCCTAAGCTATCTACAAGAATAAAGATTTATTGCAAATATTCAGAAATATTTTTTTTTTCCAACTGTTAACTTTTTGGGGGACGCACTGTATATGCAAGGCTTTCACAAAATATTGTAAACGATATAGCAAGAATAATATTTACATTATAATTTCGTATATTTCTATAAGTTGGAGAAAACATTTAAGTACCAAACTAGGGTAGCGGTATATTAGTCTTTGAAGGACATCCATGGTGTCACCAGAAGTTTGTTGGCATGGAGTGTCAGACCAAAATTTGCCCAAGAAATTAATAATAATAATAATTTTAATTCATATAGTGCCTAGTACATCTATGTGCTTTACAGACATATTATTACCCCGATCATCGGATTCATGGTGTTCCCGAACAGAACATGCACCTTTTCCACTATACGTGCTAGGGATCAAGCTTAGCCCACTACCTTCGCATCTCAAGTCAAGGGTTTAGCCCACTTGGCTACGATAGTGCTATTTATACTACATATGTCCAAATAATAGAGAGGCATGTTGTCAAGGCAACATTGTGAAAAGAGGAACTTCCCAATTGAAAGAATTTCTACAAGACAGAAGACCGTCTGACAACTAGTTCACGAGACTGGAATTATCCGTCTAGTTTATATCTACTTTGGTGTAACTGTAATTGACTGGCCTAAAGCCTTGTGCTCAGGGGCGGCGCTACAGGGGGGGGGGCAGAGGGGGCGACCGCCCCCCCCCCCCTATGATTTTTCAAGTAGTGAAAAAAGAAAAAAAAAGAAGAAAAAAAAAAAAGAAAAAAGAAGAAAAGGAGGAAGAAAAGGGGAGAAAAGGGAAGAAAGAAGAAAGAGGAGTATTAAAAAGAGAGGTCTTAAACATATAACTCTATATTACCCCTGATATTTAATGGAAAAAAAATATGACGTCATCTTTAGGTCGTCTTGCCCCTCCTATCAAAATACCCTGGCGCCGCCCCTGCTTGTGCTATATTCGTCAAGTTGTCATCAGTAAGGTTTAACAATCTAAAGTATGATGATGCATTCAAATGGTGTTGTTCTACTTGTCATTTACGAAACATATGACATATTTGGGGCGCTCCAAAGTAGCACGTCACGCATCTTTATTATATAAGGATTATTTAAACACAAAGCGTGACTAGAAAAAAAAATCTGACCTACAGTTCAAGTCAAATTAACCATGTTAACTACAGCTTTGTTTCCTCATGTAAATAGTCCATTTCTTTGTTGTCTTCTGTTATGTCTGTATGTAAATTCGGCAGATTGGGATCACACTCGAGAGAATGCGAGCGTATCCATTCTTGTGGTGTTTCGAGAACTGCAGGAACGGTCGAATGCTGCCTTGATAATGGCAAGGTCTTTTTGTCAGTAACACTTGCCTCAATGGTATTTGCGATGGGTAGAGTTGTGGGACTTGTTTGTCGAGGGAGAGTCAAATGCCTTGGTTCAGATGAGTTGCAAGTTGACTCGGCTGGGTTTAACAAGAGCAACCCCAATGAAGCACGCCGACTATGGAGCTTCTGAATCACATACACATCTGCGATGTCTACAAGAAACTTGTTGCCGTAAGAAACGTGTCCAGGTAGTTCTCGATCCCTTTTCAAAGACACAGTCGCAACATCATCAAGACCTGCTGAGGAATCACTCAGACTGCTTATGGAACTCCAGACATCAGAATATCTAAGTGAAGCGCCGGTGGTGCATTCAGTATGCAATGAACATTTGTTTAAGACATTCTGGTCGGACTTCTCCATTCCTGCAATTTTAAGAAGTCCCTGTTCTTGCTCCTCCGTGGTTTTACTGTCAGCTGAGAACTTGAAACCATTCAAATGATTACATGGAAATGGCGTTTGCAACTGTATTTGCTGTACTTCGCTGATGTTCCCCTGTTCCGCATGATGTCCTTCTGTTGACTTGCACCGATTGATTCCATTGACACATGTCATTGTGGTAAAAAATATGGCGAGTAGAGCTCCTGAAATTGAAAAGGCCACTACTAAAGTTTCCTGTAGATTCCCCCATGCTTCCGTGGTCTCTGGCGTGTTAGAACTTGTTTCCAAAGAAGATATGTCGGAAATGCTATCTCCTGTGACTGTGTGATAATCAGACGTCCAAATTTCCTGTTTGGTTTCTGTTGAGACTGTGGAGACATTTACAAACAGATCATCTACATCAGCAATTGTAGGATTAGGAGTTACATCGTCTGACGTAGAGTCGCCGGTCGTACCGCTTTTAGGCCCATGATAAACGTCTAGTGGACCGATAGAGTATGTCAGTTCTACACCAGGAAATGCAACTTCACTTGTAACGACGCAAGTAAAATTATGCCCGTGCATTGTTCTTGAAATGCTTATTTTCTGTGCAGATGTTCTCAGAAGCCCGTCATCAACTATAGGTTCCTGACGTAATGCTTGTCCGTCCATACGCCACCCAATGTCGATGGATGGGTTACCTCGGGTAACTTGGCACCGAATATGTAAACTGCCACCTTCCTGAACTCTGAAAGAACGGTTAGGTGTACTACAGCTCAGCTCATCCTGTCTAGGAAAATAATGGACAGTCATCTTTGCTCTCTTTGAACTATGAAAGCATGTCCCTTGACGGTTGATTGGTCCTAGGTAAACCTTGCAAACGAAGTAATGATCCACTCGTCCTACATTGTATACCTTTAACTTAGAAGTTTTGTTTTGCAGCACATCAATTGTTTGTAAATCATCAGGAGTCACATCCCAAACTATGGATGAATCAGATGAACTGTTTGTAGTACAAGGAAATGAAACATTGTATCCTTCCTTCACAGTTACGTCATGTGGTTGTGTTACAAAGATACTGTGTCCACCCTTTGGACATGATCCGCTAGAACATGAAAATTTATAAAATATGATCATAATCCAAATGGAAGTAAAGTTTTTTAATCGCAAATATGCCATCATTTTATCCACTATAGACTTGTCAGCTTATCAGTGAAATATAGCATTACCAACATTCACCGGTTCCCTTTATACGTGCATGGGAGAGAGTGAAATATAGCAACAAGACGATTAATGACAGCAAGCGCTTTTCATAGACTAAAACATTTTTTTTTAAATCATTTGTTCTT